>KN818329.1:44556-94779 GCA_000827485.1 Amanita muscaria Koide BX008
TGTGGGAATGGTTTTGGAGAGAAAAAGTAGCAGAGCTGGTGGAGGTTGTGGTGATCACGAGTTTTTGGGGATTCTCGGGTGGCGGTTGGTTGTCCTGACGACGTTGGTAAGTGAGATCATGGTCCTTTGGAGAGGCACGTTGTTCTTGCACGGCCATAAGGGTGCCCACGTCGAGCACAGGAAATGAATGAAGGTAATCTGGGCTCGTGTGACCATTTGTCAAAGGTTGAGGAATACGTAGTTACAGAGAGGGGGGAAAACTTACAGCAAGACTCTCTGCTTTTGAAACTTGTCAAGGATCGTCGCAGCCGTGAAATCTATCCGTTGATGGTCGATTTGAGTAACAGAACAGAAAGTATCAAAGGGGAAAATCCTCACCTCATAGCGCTCATAGTGAGGTGTATAAACAAACCAAGTTGAGACCGAGATCGAGTACACTAGAGGCGCGTCGGGCGCGACTTTAAAAGTTTTCAAGGCAGTCCAAACAAAGGTAAATAACATAACTTAGAGTCCTCGACTCCTCGTTATCCTCCCCGCTTCTTTCAGTCTCTTGAAAACTCACATCACTGCCAAGAACACCACTCCTGTCCCTCTCATTGAATGGTACAGGGATTAAACTTTTTATGGTGCGGTGGCATGAGGTCGAAAGTGAGTCACTGTTCGACGTTTTGATGTGAGGACTTATCTTATCTAACTCTTACTCCGCTCACCACAATGGCTCCCCATGTCGCCAGTCCCTCTCATTACCGTCGCATATGTGACATTAGGAGACTTCCTGTGTACTTGGCTAGAAATTGCATCAACGGTGGACGACAGATCGCCTAACTAGTATGCGCATAGCGGCATATAGTGACTATTTTATCTCTTTTTCGGCCGCGAGTACAGCTGTGAGTCTACAATGAAAAGGCTTTTCAAATCAACTTATGAATTTTTCTGTGGTTATATGCACTCATGATTGGTGCTATCTCATAGCGACATCAACGTGGAGCCCTCCGCCTCGTCTTCCTCCCCGCTTCTTTCACTCCCTTGAAAACTGGCATACAAGCCGATAACTGCCAAGAAAGCCACTCTTGTCCCTCTCGTTGCCGTCGCATACGAGGAGATTTCCAGCGCTCGGGCATCAACAGGTGGATGGAAAGTCTTTGTGTAAATAAGCGCATATGGTTATCTTTTTTTCATGATTTCATACTGACACCGTGACTCCAGATACATGAAATCCTCAGCAGGTTAAACAAGGTTTCTGCATGCTATTGTCTTCGGTTTATTTTCAACTCCATTCGTAATGCCATATGCATCCTACGCGTCCCAGACTCGACCCACGCCATATGCTCATGGAGTCATGAGCAAACTGTGTCTCAGGTACGTATCCATCCCAGTCTTCCTCTACCTCTCTCTTCTTACTGGCGTTCCTAGGCGACATCGAGTTCCAGTTCACTCATTTACTCGCTATCGCACCACACACTGCCCTTCGCCGCTTATTCAAGTTCTCATTCCTACATCCATCGTATCACCATCGCTCACTGATTCCAACATCCGTATCCTGCCTCTCGCTTTCAGTCACTCATTTACTCTGAGTACTCGCTATTGCGCTGCTGTTGTCTTCGTTTCAACGGTCTCCATGTGTACATGCTTCGTCATGATCATGTGTATTTGGCTCATTGATTGAGAATAAAAATTGTTGTACTTTAATCTTTGGGTGATTTGAGTCCTTCGGAAAGTGGTCAAAGGGACTTTGTGTCCTTTAAATGTTGTGAAAGGATTACTGACCTACCCTTGAAAGGACTCGCTCACCTTGAGGCCTTCATTGCCCTTGATTCCTTTCAAAGGCGATAAAGGAATCAAAGTAAATTTTGGTATTTTCCTGATGCACGGACTGTACGCTTCCAGTGCTTCGTCGCTCACATATTCCACGGACACAAGTACACCCCTATTCGTCGCTCATACCTCGTCGCAATGTACATTGTACACTCTATTACTAGAATGGAAATAAAATTGTTGCGTAAAGTTAGTTATTAGTAATTACATAATCAAATAAAGATCGAGGGACCAAATTCAAAGCAAGAGCAGCGCTTTACAAGGCGCTTTGAGAGCGGATGGTCTGCTTTGAAAGTGGTTGAACCACTCTCCGAGCGTTTTGACGCTGCGCAGATAAGTAGTTCGACCACTTTCCAAAGCGGACCGGTCTGACCACTCTATCACTCTGACCACTTTCCAAAGTGGCTAGACTCGTAGCGGAAGTTGCCGTTTTCCGCATTACCGGGAGGCTATGGGGAATCCCCTGACGAGGTGGGACAATCCAACGGTCAGTCTAAGCTCCGACAGGTCAAGAAGTGTATAAATACTACGGCAGAACCGACTTCAATCTAGCATCGACTTCGGATCCCAGAAAACTTTTTTACACATCTATCAACAGCAAGTATCGTCATGATTCATTGTTTTTTTTTCTTACAGCAGTGCTGCGTCTCTCTAGCCTTCACCTTTCGCCATGAGCTTCCCTCTAGGTATACGTGACGGTGCTTTTGTCAGATTCGACAACGTCGATGTTAACGGCCACGATGTTGGGCTGTACTTTCAAGACCTGAGCGGCCAAGCAAGGGTCGACGCCCTCAAGGCTGCCGCCCTACGATATGGATCCCGTTTCTTCGCCTTCAACAGCGGCGGCTATGCGAAGTCCTGGTCCACACTTAACGCATCGATGTTTGGCCCAGGAAAAGCTACGCTTTACATAAGAGTCGAATATCCGGGTTGGACTTTCTACCCAGGTAAGAATCTGGGTTTTCTCCAACCAACATTGAACGTTGAGGTGCTAATTTGGCATGTTATACTTAGACAAGGAATCTACCGGAAACGACCTCGGGAACGTAAACCTGAATGTGGTGCCTGCGATCGTAGAGAAGATTAATGAGCGCAAAAACCCCTACGAAGTAGTAGCGTTCAACACTAACGGTTACATCAAGCGAGCAGTGACTTTCCCGCTCACTTCATTCATATCAAATTCTTCCATTATTGAGGGTACCTACGTCCGAAATGATGTTTAGGAAGCCACAGTCGTAGTCTCGTAGAAACTGTCATCATAAGTCCATTGCTACTGTATCCGTTGTACAACAACTTGTCTCTCCTGTACTTTCAATATAAAGGTCAACCCCACATACTTATTTGGAACCCACCGACATTTTGCCAGCCAATTGGCATCGTTCTTGGTACCAGTCAATTTGAAGTTAGCTCGCGATAGTACAAAATGGTCCACATGCGGTCACCGTTCGCTGCATTTGCCATAGAGGGTCAAGCTATCTGCTAGAGTCCCCGACTCGGAGCTTTTCTAGTGCGGTTTAGGGTTTTGATGAACGGGGGAACGAACCAATTAGTTTCAACGCTCTCTTAAAGATCTTCCATTCTCGGCGGCATTGTGCTCTGATATTGTTCAGCAGCGGTCGCCGGTAGGTCGGTCATCAGGATCGTGCTGCAGTAGTGATGTTATGACTGATGGGTTGGACAAGTACGACAAGACGGGCTTCTTTAGGTCTTCGATGACTGCGATATACTCCGACACACGCTCGATGTAAGACAGCAAGCCAAACTGGATATTTGAGCTGTCCAAGCATACATGTCAGGTACCACCCTGAATTAGAAGAATGGTCAACGACGATACGTACTGATCAATGAAAACATGGATTAATGGATCACCCTCTCGGGTCGAGTTCGTCATCCTCTACGTCTCCAGTCGAGAGGTTGTAGTTCGTTTCGAAGAATACGACCTATCATCATAACCTTCAGGACGTAGCGAAGTGAAAGGAGGAATAACATACCCCGAGAGTGTACATGTCCGCCTTGTTATGTTCTGGGTTTTAGGACCCCAATTCTTTGATTGTACTTTGGGCGCAATTGAATGTACTTACGGCTTAGTTCCGACCTCTAAGAGAGTTCTTGAGCAACGAATAGCACGCGACACTACTACTTACACTAGTACACACCCAGAGAGTCATGTCCACTTTGAAGGCGCTTTGGATCCGCGGCAGCTGACAACGCGTTGACTTCACGGAAGATCTTGGAAGGGGCGACTGACGGTAGCACTACCTCGACGTCGAATGGCACGGGTGATGCGGTGATGATTGAGACGTAAGTAGCTTGCGGGAAGAGCTGGAGCTTGAAGCTGTTAACTGATGCCATCACGGCAAACGCCGTCATCGTCCATTACAAGCCGACTTTGCTTCGCTACGGCGTCCGAAGGATCCGAGCATCAAATCGATCTTGAGCATTCTAAGGATAGACGGCTGTGGAGATTACACCAGGTTTGGCTTTGGATCCTTTCACCACTTTGGTGTTAAACTTCTGCACAGTGTACACACATACTTCGAGGTGTTAATATGGCACACGATATGACATTATTGTGGAAAACATGTTTGCAAGAGTAGAGCAACATAATACCGAGTGGTCGAACACTAAGGCAGGGGAACAGCACCCATATGAAAGGCTAGTTTCCATCAATCGTCTCTCCCGGGCCCCAAATCCCGTTAACGGAATTTTCCGTCCTGTCAGCTGCCCCAGGTGAAAGCTGATGTGAGAAAGGGCGACAACGCTCGAGTACTGTACATGATCCATGAACGGTACCTGCTCTCAGTTGTTGCCTTGGACCTAGCATGGTCTTTATTGCCGGTTACAAAAAATACCAGCCAAACCGGTGTCTACTTATTCGGTTTCAACCTCCCAGCGGGCCGCCCAACTATAAAAAGCTATAATGCAGTGCACCATCTGTCATGGACGCACTGCCATGACCTGTCAGTTGCTATTAATAAATCAAGGCCACTGCATAAATACCCTCGCACGATAGTCATGCTATCCTTAGAGCTGGCCTCTCAGTCACCGGTGCATAATTGTGTCGTATTATCCCTCGTGAGTTTCTCCAGTTGTCGCTCGGGTTATATTCATTGACCAACCACACTTTGATAAGATCATGAAACTTTCAATCTGTCTTACCGTCGCCTTGACTGCTCTATCCGTCGCTGCAGCCCCTTCCCTCAGCTCGCCAGTGCACCTTCAGGAACGCGGAAAATTTGGGGCAGTCGCTTCTCTGGTTAAAGCTGGATCGAAGGTGAAGATTCCACATCATGTGCGACTACCACCAAAACGTCCGCATGGGAGGCCTGCACCTCATAGACCTTCCCCTAAACCCTCGCATCCGGCACCTCATAGACCGCCCCCTGGTCATAGACCACCTGTAAGACTTCCACCACAAAAGCCCAAGTCTAGACCAGCCCCACCGCCTCCACCACCATCCAACTCGGACCCTTTTTCAGGCCTGGACGGTATGTTCAACGACGCCGCCAGCCAGAACGAGCCCCATTTTAACTTGGGCAGTATATTACGACGGAACAGGGATTACGATCAGTGGTGATCTAGTAGAGATGTCGGTCTTTATTGGTCAATCTTTTAAACTGTCATGCAGAAGAAGCCATACGATAATAAGACGCGCGTTTCTGTGGAACTAATTGCATGATGTCATCGAAGGACGCATAAGTCAGCTAACTCGAACGACGCTGCATAGAGTTGCGTTATGATTAATGAGGGAGAGCACGCACTTCGATAGCAGTTCTTCTGCAAACACGGCGTATCAGGCCTCAGCTGATCTCGGTAACTGCACTTCATGCCTGTAGCCGCCGGGCCCCAGCTTTTGCCGTGATGCGGCTCGCGACCACCGCACTTGTTGATTCTGTATACCCCACCGCCGAGAACCAAGCGCAGGCAACAACGACTGAAGTCCCCATCCCGATTCCCAGTAAACTCTATCACTCGCAAAGAAACCGTTATAGCTCAGTCTCATCGTAGATCCTGCTCGCCACCGAACATACACAAAGTAAAGTTCGTGGAGTACCTCGCAAGCGGACTATTTCAGCTAACGTGAGTAGAGGTATAATGTCAAAATAACCCTCTCACTTCAAACCCCAGTAGCATTTATTCGCTCATCGCCCCTGCTTCAAACGGGGTGAGGAAGAGTGGAAGCAAGGTAAATGCACAGCTCAGGTGGCGTAGTTCCTCACAAAAGCTCCCGATTCTTACTTTTTCCAAACGTTTTCCCGTAAGCTCAGCGGCGCTGTAACGTTGCAATCATGCGGTCGTCATGAGTTTGTGTCATTGTGAGACCAACGAAGCCGTCAGATTATCCTGCCAGTTAGTGAGAAGTGAGCGTCACTTCATTCTTTATCCTACACGGGGAGTTTAGTTTATAGGAAGCTTCGAAACAATACTCCCCTTACAAAAACTTACAGGGTAAAGGACCCTGCATGTCTTACATATAATTTATTTACGTGGTTTAAAACACCTGAAATCGCAAAACATAACGTACAATGATCATAGATCCGTTTTGAGGGTACAATGTCAGTTGACAGGATAAAATTCCGTGAAAACGCGTTATTTGATTATCCGGGGGCTGAGTCAGCGAAGATAACGAATTGCAAAAATTTGCTAATCTCCTGCAGTGCAGTGAGTGAATATTGCAGATTTATTACTTCTGCCCAACCACTGCCCCCGCTCTACGCTGTCTGTCCATCAGTCGGGACTTTCGATCCATCCGTAGTAATGGCAACGGTTAGGAGGTAACATTATGCAATTGCCAGGATTATCGCGCGCCGGATCATCATGATGCGCCATACTAGTAAGTTAGTAACGCGGCAGATTGCAAAGGAACCTGAAAATGCCGGCAGTAGAAAGCAGTTTATTGTTAGCATTGATCTTATAGGTCACCTGGCTTAAATATCTCGACCCGGAGATCCGTTTCGACAGGATGTGACAAGTTTCGCAAGAAGGCTTTGAAAGGGGAGAGCGTGAGAAACATGAAGAAACATGATTGCTTTTGACGGCGTAGTACGTACAGTGGCGTAACTTTGTCCTCACAACCGTGGTTTCCGCCTGGCATGATACGCTACATCTCGTCCTCTCCGCGTTTGGCTTTGGACCCTGATTTTTTTTCAATTTTTATAGGTGGCCTACAGCAGTAGTGTTGGCTTGGAGCATCCCCCAACTCCCATTCTAATCATGATGCCTGCGGCGACCACCACCATGTTGACCTTTCTTCCACCGCCGACCACCAACCCACTCGATCCCTCTCAACGTGCTCGCCTCCTTAAATCTACGCGGAAATTAGAAAATCTGCTTGGTGCTACGCCTCATGTTCTAGAATCGGATTCGTTAACTCTGAATCCCCCCAAAACAAGCAGCGCTGCTCAACACGAGAATCAGCATCTCTACATTTCTCCCTCTGCGGCCTCTTCCATTGCATCGTTCGCGGACTCGTTGGAATCTCACGAGTTGCCTTCCAGTTGCCACCAATTATCCCAGAACGGAACCAAAAAAACGCACGGGGGGTGGAAGTCGATGCACCTACGCACGCTCGCGCTTCGTCTGCGTAAGGTTCCATCTATGCCTTTCCTGAACGACAGAACGAAGCAACCTTCTCCATCGTCTTCTAGCAGTGTTGGGTCAGCTCTGAACTCCTCTAAAATGCCTACTCTACATCCTCCAGTAAACACAATGGAGCCACCTCCATCTCCTCTTCTTGCTCCAGAATATGACCCCGGGTGGCCCACAACAAAAGTGTCCCAAGGCAAGATTCGTCTCAAGCGGATGACTAAGCTCATTCGTACGCTGGGCGAGAACATTCCGCCCGAACTCGTTTTCTGCCAAAAACAAGTATCTCAAGACCAAAAGTCAAAAAATGAACCGTCGTCGCGTTCGCGTTCCTTGCGGCCAATTTGGCCAGGGGATGCAGTCTCTTTGACGGAGCCTGCGTCTACTTGCCTACAAGCTTGCGACAACAATCTAACATTCCTCTCGAGTCCTCGGACCCCCAAGTAAGCGTTGGCCGGAAACGTTGGCACAGGAGCGCAAGTATCGGTTCATTGTTGACTCGTGCTGCCGCAAACACAACCAAGTCCACGGCCGCGCAGAAACCAGCTTCCGTGCCTGGTCTCTCGCGTTCGGCGACCACTGTGCAATGTCAGGATACCAGCTGCGGAAATCGGTCCTGCTGGGACGGTGAATGGAGCATAAAGGATTCAGAGAAACGAGCAATGGCACTGAGAAATCTCAAGTGCTGAGAAGGATTTACACACCGGTCACTCGATACCTTCTTCCACCGTTTTCGGTGCCTCTCCCCTTTTTCTTTACATTGTACTAATACACACCCCTTTTTCCCTCTACCCCGTTTGCATCAATCTTATTGTAACTGCTTAATTCTACTGATCCCGTACATACAGGAGTCATCCCATTGTTAGATAGCGTACGTATGGTAGTAATAAAGAACAATGCACTCCAACTCCTTTAAAATAATATGAATTCAAATTTATTTTTGGCTTCTGCGTGGTACCTAGCCGAAAATTATCGGCGATCGCCCACCTGCGTTGGTGTTGAGATGCTGTTGATTTGAACGTTGAACACCGACTTTTTTCGTCGTTGCTAACAACACCTCTTGAACGGTGGATACTATCATTCAAGTTGCAATTCGAGAATAAGTTCATCCTGGACCTCGGAAATTCGGAATACACTATGCCGTTACGCTGCCAAGCCGAAACAATCAGGTCGGTGTCAGAGTAAGGTGGCTGCGGAGTAAGAGAATAAAGGGTCCGAGGGAGTCAGTGCCTGTATTGAAGATTTCGTAAGAAGACCCGACAGATCGCAGGCTTCGCAGCGCCAATCTAGTACTGAGTCCATTCAAGGAAGACAGTAAATCTGCGACAGGTGGGGATCCGAGCCACTCTAGAGCTGGTCCTCTGTTTCTTAATTCTTACACCATAATACTCGACTGGGCACTCCACACCTCATGGTCAGACTGCGCCCGGGTTGTCTCTTCCAAGCTGACTGTTTCAACCTGCAGACCGTACTATGAAACAGGATTTACGATCACGAACTTCCTCTTAGACCGTGACAGTAGAAAGGACAGTGTCACCGCTACTAGTAGTCACGCGTCACGGTCAGTCCAGCTAACGTTTGGAAGGACACAGACATCGCTACCACTTCTCAAATCCTGATGCGCTCTCAAAACGCAGCCGTGGAGGAATGGCACATGTTATCGAAAGTTTGGGCCTGATCTCACCATCTGAAACGTCCAAAGTGTCCTCCTGGAATAATTGTATGGAAATATAGCAGTGGCGTGGGGCGTTTACCCCCAAACATGATGTACAGTGACAGGCTTTGACAGCTTTGACGTTAACATGCACTGCCTGTAGTCATCACATTCGGCCCGAATCTCACGCAGGTAGTATAATAGCCCACGACGTGGGAGGGACATAACTCAGAGCTGGTCTCTACTCCATTCGCAGTACTTAACACCTGAGCTGAGCTCGTCGTAAGTTTCTAGATTATTCCTTTGCTGCACACTTGTTTAATGATTTGGCTAGCATCTCATTATCATCATGCAACTCTCCATTCTTATTACCATCGCCCTCATGGCAATCTCAATGTCCGCGCCAGTCGCTGCTCTCCCAGCGAAGCCAATCCAAGTTCTATCTACCAGACGACTGTCCCTCGTTGATGAACGCGCTTTAAACTCGGATTTCACTGGCTTCACTCGATCATACCCTCACATTAATGGCGACAATGCTCCGCGTCGCCGTCAAATATCGAGCTCAGGCGGCCAATTCTATGCTCGCTCTACTGTTTCATTGGGCCAACACTTACGGTCCGCGCGAGTGAGGTCAGGGTTGTCACAGGCAGAGCTCGCACGAAGGGTTGGTACGGCCGCTGCTACTGTGAGTCATTATGAAGAAGGAAAACTAGAATTCAGTGCATCCATGTTGACGGCGATGGAGAAAGTTCTTGGTGTTAAGCTTCATTGACGCTCGGAATCATACAGTATGAGATGTTCTTTACACGTACTATTGTCGCTATGCATTCACTTTTGGACGAAATCAAGGGTACTTGACTGTGGTGTCGGAAGTTGCTTGAATACACCGTGCCCAATCGTATCAGGGAATTTGTTGGCTTAAGTTGTAGCAGACAACGACAATCGTAAACGGTTCCATGGATTCAGGAGGTCCCCTTGACCTGCGTGGCTCAATGGCCTCACATAAAGGATACGTTCTTATCGCCTTTTTGATCGGAGCCGTTGCCATGGCTCACTAATGTAGTTACACTTTGACGTTTTGAATTCTTGGCTATAGAATTGCCGGCCAATTCAATTGTGCGGACGTGGTATCTACTTCCTACGGAGTTGTGCAGCGGCTCAATACAAGAAAGTAATCAGAAGGCCTCTGCATGTTTCCAAGTCCGCATGTGGGGTTACTATATCAGTTGAAAAAAATTGCATAGAAGTTCCGGCATGGTAACATACGAGTAAGGTAAATGGTGAATCAAGAACGTAAACGAGATTGCTATCCGTCCATTTTCCCCCATGGTCGCCGTCTCCAGCGCGACGCGGTGATTTTAAGCGTAAAGTATGAGCTATGTACGAAATGTGTAAGCAGTAATCAAGCAAGAGTAGGTAAAAAACCCTGATTCGAGATAGGCTGAAGAACCGGCAAGCATGATGAGGCTTCTAAAGAATGCCGGGGAAGAACCACCAGGGTACCATAACTGCGTACTGATCCCACTCGTTCTGGAAAAGTTTCTTCATCTGTTGGTCCTCCGCCACGACTCTGCTTACGCCCACTGATAACGTCCAGACCCACCAAAGAGTCCAGACGAGCACGTTCAGACCAGGCACGAGACTCAGTGGTCCGCACTCGGTTAACCATGCTCCCTCTGAGAGATGAGCAAAAGCGATACCTGCGACAAGGAGGAGAGACCCGGTATAAGCTGGATGCCGGACATAGGCGTAAAACCTGGTGGTAATGAGCCTGTGTTGGGGGTGAACAGTCAAGTCGAAGGTAAAGAGTTGGCCCAACGCGCGGAAGCAGTCTAGTCGTATGTACGCTCCAAGTAAGATGGAAAGAGTACCGATGAGAAAGAACGGTGTGACGTGGATTGAAGAGGTAGAGGAAGGGAAGAAGAGTTTGAAAAGCGGATGTAGGAAGAGCTGGAGCGGCGTGGGTAGAGGTAAACTGGGAAGAGGAGTCGATAGAAGACTAGAGAGGTAAAGCAGTGTTTCAAACAATGCACAGACCCAGAGCGTGATGAGGTGGCACTGCATAAAACCGTTCGTCAGAGATGGAAAAAAAGGGCATGAGTAATTCGACATACTTTGAAAATAAACGGAGCAATTTGGAGGACCCACCACTCTTCAGTGTGGTATCTCTGCTTGGTATTGCTGGGATTGGGAGGCGTAAAGGCCATATGGTTAGCAACTGCTTGAACGACGGTTAAAGTGGCGCGAACGAGCGACATTGCTGCAGTTTACAAGTGTTGGGAACTGGAGGCTTGAGGCTCGAGAGATAGCCCTTTCTTGCATCTTGAGCAGCCTTTATATTGAACGTTCGTTGTCGAGCTTAGTCGCATCGAGAGCTGGAGGTACGAGGATCTGGATCTAGAAAAGGAAGGTCGGTTATCGGGGCGCCGCGGCCCGCGGATTCAAACACCGGAGGCTGGACGCGCTGGACATTAGTCCAGCCCGCTCAAAGGCATCTACTACCCATCTCGAATTATCAGCTCCAGTGTCTCCACGCAACGCTGTAATGATGATGCTCAGAGGCCATATGTTACAACTACCGCCGTTAGCAACGCTCTCCGAGGTATATTCAGTATAAGCTTTATACCCGTTATAACCTTTTTTCTTTCTTTCTCTCTCAACCGAAAGTTACACGGATCTCCATTTACAAGCACTCTCTTTACACTGCGGTCGCCGGATCGAGTGACTTCGTTTCTAATTGGGAACTGCGAGCGTAGCCAAGCCTTTCCAACTTCTTCCTTCACAACGGCGACCTATGCAGAAACTTCAATGCATGTAAACGTGTATGCAGCTCACTGTATTCATTCTTTGTCGTTGTATTGTGCCGTTAATTTCAGTCCTGACCAGGCGAGCCCGGTGTTACAGGAGAACATATCGGCTAAGATAGGCATGACCTTTTGCTTCTTCACTTATCCTCATTTAGATTGCCCCGTTGCCTCCTCGCCTCATCCTACATCCTGCACCTTGGATTGACCTTACAGTCTCCTCATAACCAATTGGATCGGCTGCATATGTACCAAGTCAATAAGCCAAAGCACAGACAAGAATAAGATACAGTGGGTGATCGCGAGGTCTTTGAGCTTCAGGAACGCTGCGTCGTCAAGCTTCTTTCCCTTCTTTTCGTCTTCACCCACAGATACCCGCTCATCTCATTTCGTCCCCTTACTCTCCGCAATGCACCATGCCTAGTAGAGATGACAGCGTCAATCGACAAGCATCTCAACTCACTTTTACCATTTTCCCTCGGACTGCCCTTGGTGATTCCACACTCGGACAAGAACCTACATACAACCGAGTACCTCGGGATGGGACGCTTGTTGCAGTCGTCGGGCTTTAAATGGCTTGTTTAGCCAATTTTCAAGCTGCGCAGCGCATCTTATCGTTCTGACCGTCCGCTCAACTCGTACGAGCAACTCCTCACATACGGATTCGCAGTGGCCAACCATCGGTGAGCTTTTCATCCCCGAGGCTAATTCTACTGCTCTTCTTTCCTTTCTTCCTTCCCTTCTCATTTTAGAATTCCTTTCGTTCCGATTCTTCCGTCGTGTTCTTTTCACTTTTTCATTTTCTTGGCTAACCCACATTGTCACCTGAAATTCACGCGCGAATCTGTTGTCATCTTCATTTCCGACAGTTTCTCAGTTGTGTCTGGTATTAACGTTGCCGAGTCATTTGTACGAGCCGATAGGTCATTGCGCCGGACTAACGTATGTCTTGTCCAGACTATACACTGCTCTTAAACTCACATTTTGTGGATAGCGTATATCAAGGCTGACCCAAGTGACATTTTTATTTGTACCTACTTCCTCAATAGACTTGTCAATGTTTGTGTTCAACGACGTCCCGAACAAGTAAGCAAATGCAGACAAGAATGAAGTCTTGGTGGTGGTTTCATTCACAAGCGTGGCCATCGTTTCATCTGAGAGTAATCGGTGCAGTATATACCACTCGAGTGTCCGTCTATCCCGCTTGTGCCTTGCTAACCCCAGACATCTCTACACCATTTGGAGATCCTTTGATGGACACTCTACAGACGAAAGGACTAGTCAAATTTTCTCCGAAACGCGTTAGTATCGGAAACAGTCCGACTCGGCCGTCCAATTTTGGGAAGGGCCAAGAGAATCGTTCGGTACCTTCTATGGGATATGGCTGTAAGGCTGTTCGTTATTCAAAAACGGATTCAGGAATGATCGTCTTTCCTTTAACAGAGTTGAAACATCGGGTGCATGAGGCGGACGGAGTTCGGAAGCATGTGGAACCAGGCTCTGCTAACCAGGCTTTTGTTAAAGAGGTAGAAAAAAATTGTCGTCACGCTTCAGTTAGTTGACTCCTGCCTTTTGATCGCATTCCACAAGCAGATCGCATCGTTAGTGGTGAACGTTGAACACTGGTAATTTTGCCTGCGGAAGAAGTCGTGGGAGTTAAGGCTGCAATGTGCATTCTCGAAATATTCTCGGCATCTGACTCGTGTCACGACCACTGGCGACACGATGTTCTCCGACCTAGGGATAAAATCATAAAAGAAGGGAGGTGGAGCGTACGTTCTCAACCGTCAAAGGTTGTGGTTTTCTAGTTCTATACTTCTTTGACTCGCTAATCCTCTTCGCGCTTTCGCTTCCTCTAGCAAAGCTCGTTCTCGATCGACGAAGTTCTCGTTATGCCATGCTTAGGGGTCCGCGTAGCAACAACTTCCTCCTCGGCAGATTACGAGAGATTCTAGGTGTGGTAGGCGATGTCGCAACAGTTTTTGACCTCTGGATAGGCGAATATGACTATGCCTTCAAAGTACCAACCGGCCTAGGCACCAACCGCATAGTACTTAGCGATCCGAAAGCTGTCGCACATGTCTACGCCAACGATGGTTTCGGATACCTGCGGGCCACTTATTCCACAACATTTTCAAGAGCCTTAGTAAGTATAATTATATATATAAGTTAATTCGTTTGTTAAATATGATAAGATGGGGCATAATATGATTTCAGCCAACAAAGAAGAACACCGGAGGTAGATGATGGGTAGCTCTTTCTGTACTATAAATGCTTATCCTGTTCAAAGATTGCGCCGAGCAGTCGCTCCTGCCTTTACGAACGGTTTACTGCGCGAGTCAATGAGCGTCTTTTATGATTCTGCTTACAAGGTATGCTGTTTTTCGAATGAGTCGTGCTGCAATGACATTCGTGATGCTGAGTATAACTAGCTCAAAGCGGCATGGGATTTTTTATTTGAATCGCGTGATGAAGTTACGATTGATGTTCAGCAATGGTACGATCCTCAGGCTAACTCCCGTCGAATGATCATACCAATTCAATATGCACTTTCTATCCAGGATGAATAAACTCACGTTAGTCCAACTTGTGTTTTTCATTGTTATCTCTAACCGAATTTTTAGGCTTGATACTATTGGAATTACTGGGTTCGGCCATGATTTCAAATCCCTGGATGGGCACAAGTCTCCTGTATCTGAAGGATTCGATGCCTTCCTTCGGGATAATTCTTTCCGCGTTCTCCTCTTTTTAAATTATCTATTCCCCCCAGCGCTCAACCTTCCGTTAAAGCGAATCCAGATATTCAAACGCATGAAAAAAGCGTTTTCAGACATAGCCAAAGTCTTGGTGGAGAATTATCTGCAGGATGAGGGATCCTCGAACGCCGAGAAGGACAGATCAATTCTTGGCTTGCTTTGTAAGAAATTTCTTAACTTTCCAGTCAGCCATAGCCATGACGACCCACCCACTTTCCACGGCACAAGACTGGACAATGACTCGGATTTGCACCAGGCAGACAAAGATGACGTTGTTCCCTTAAGCCATCTCACGAAGACGTCATCCGGGAAAATGGTCGATTCCATTTTCGTTCCGAAAGGAACTGTGGTGACTACACCGTTCGTACACATGAATCGTAGTGAGGTCTTCTGGGGACCAGACGCAAAGCAGTTCGTCCCTGAGAGATGGCTGAAAGAGAACCTATATCCATCGAAAGATTTTCCGAGTTACAGGCATCGTTATACTTTCTCAGACGGGCCTAGGATATGCATAGGAAGGATATTTGCAGTGGCGGAATTCAAGGTACGTACTATTGGCTTCGAATGTAGCAATTACGCTTACATATGTACGTGCCATATCAGGCGGTTATAACTTATCTCAGTTCTTATTCGAAACTTTACATTCGAGTTGCCATCCGGACCGGATTCGCCAATCGGAAAACACAAGACTTTCCTGGTTAGGCCGAAGCTCTCTGACGAGGTCGGGACTCGGCTGTGTACTTCGCATGCGTGTCAGGCAAGCGACTGGTTAAAGTAAGAGAGATCTGCTGCATCCATATCCATTGTCTCCAATTTAGCGCTGCTTTTTAGGACCGCGCACTGGTGAAACGAGAACGAGGATGGGAAATGTCGTTATACTTAGATTGTGGCAGGTCGTATAGGCTAAGTACATGTAAATGAGGCAGTACGTATTAGCCGTACTCAATTGTAATGATTCCAAAGAATTGATGGCATCTGAAACGTCTTGTATCTCGGTAATTTGAATCGTGTTATTTAAAAAGTCCTGCCGCCACTTTCGGCCCGAAATGTCGCGCTGTCATATATTATAGGCTACACTAGGAACCGACAGGCGACCGTCCGAAGGGGTTTAATTTCGGAATTGTGCAATTTGTGATTCTACCTGAGAGCTGGGAACGTGCAGTAAGGCGCTCATGGTGTTACTATAGCACAGTACTTGATCTGATTAGTTTTCGTTACTTCATTTGACTTTTCGCTTACTTATTCGCAAAGGTCAAGCGATTGGGACCCTTAGAGCTAATAAAGCCGACTCTTGAAACAGGGAATGTAAGGGGGTACCACACTGGTACCAGCAGTGGGTACTGGCGCTTTATGGCGCTTTGTCATTTGCTTCGGAAACAGGAAACCTCGTAAGACCTTGTAAGCGAGGGCGATACCAAGGAGTAAGTAATTCCCACTTCAGCATGGTGATCCGACTGGTAGGGTACTTTTTCTACTGGTGGGGTACTTTTTCTGTGGCCTGGCAGCATAAAAGAGAGGCTGGAACCAATAGACAACTCTTCGGAGCTGGTCTCTGAGCTATACACACTACATTAGCCCATCCTCAACATGCGCTTTGCAATCATCTGTCTTATGTCGCTTTTCCTTGTCCCTGCTTTTGGTGTCCCTTTGAACCCAGGGAAACAACCAGATCGGCCTTCATCGCATACATCGCCTTCAGCACAACCTGGAACGCATACGTATCCGCCTTCACAACATCCGCCTCCAACACCCCCGCGTTTAGACCTTGAAGTTCCATTTGGCCAAGGTGTTCAGTTCAAATCGGTTAGTGCAATCTTTCGCTGATACTGAAGATTCACCGTCAAGTATACACAGAATCCTGACGGTCGTAAGCATACCGGTGTCATACTGGATTCGAGGCCAGACAAGCATGGGATGTATCCTATCGCACCTTACAAACATGAAATTCACCCGAAGGGGCAGAGTCTCTATCTCGACCGCGCCCGGATTGTGAAAGCCCACGAAGACGATATTATGAAGAAAACCTCGATCTGGATACCGCACTTAACGGATGGTGTCTTGCGTCACCATCAAGAACATCCGCCGAAAGTATACCACACCAGAATACCTCCTCCAATCCCGGCTAATCGACCCGCACCGTCAGGGCCGAAAGCATGGGTGGGGGGGTTGGTTAACAAGATTCGGAAAGGCGGGAGGCCGTAGACGAAGATGATGGTGTAGACATGAGAATGAGATAGCGATTCCCTTGAACTATTTCAGCAAATAAATTACAATAACAGCTTACTTCAAACCAGCAATCCACTCAATCGCTTCGCCCAAGAAGCTATGACGAGAGCGGAAATTAAGCTTATCATTTGTTCGATGCGTTCGTCTGTATGTTGCTCTGCTTGTCTTGCAGACGTACATAAGTTTTCCACGCCAATGCCATATAGCATGTATTAGGTGCAGAGGATTAAGACGATGAAAGGAAGCCAAAGTGTCATGAGCAAGCTTTGGAATGATGCGGATCGGCCTCGTGGACGTGGTTCATGACATCAACACCCCACGTGGATGAGCATTTCTCGACTGCATCGTCTATACGGTATACCTGTCCCCTAGCCGGTATGATCGATTCCGTCATCTCAGCGCATACTTTGCACAAAATCTCAAATGAATGGTAGTATCTCTGCATACCTTGACGACACGAGAAGACGCTTTGCTTGTCTTTAAGTATCAAGTCCGCAGGACCGTGGGCGGGTGAGTTTGATAAATGGCCTGAACGGTTGTGACGCCGTGACTGACGAACCCCCCTGGTATCATGACATATACAAATAGAAACCAGAGTCGTACAGTAGCGGCGACTGGTGGGGTATGTACCCTTTTGGTTTCTGCACATGTCGTGTAGTAGCGGCGACTGGTGGGGTGCCCTTTGATTTCTGCACATAAAAGACTGGGACGAATAGACACCTTCTCGGAGCTGGTCTCTGTCCAAAATGCGCTTTGCGAACATCTGTCTTGTGTCCGTGTCGCTTCTCCTTGTCCCTGCTTTTGGTGCACCTTTGAATAAAGGGAAACAACCAGATCGGACACCACCTACATTTCCGCCTCCAGCACATCTTCCCCTTCAGCATCAACATACATATCCGCCTCCACCTCAGCCACTTCGGCGTCTGACACATACATATCCACCGCAACATCCGCCTCCAGCACATTCACGTTTTGACCCAGAGGTTTGTCCAAAACTTTGCTGAAATATCTGAAGATTCACCGTCAACACTAGCTTCCTCAGCACGTCATCAGACCGGATCCGTCTCCACCTCGGCGGCAGACGCATACATATCCGCCTCCAAACGAAAGCCCGGTCAATAATCAACGTCAACCGGCGAGGATATTGGGATCGAATTCGAGATCATGGGTAAAGGGGTTACTTAATGAGGTTCGGCATGATTCGGAGGGGTCGTAGAAGATTATGTAGATCAGAAGTCCAAACAAACAAACAGACGATCTCAACGGCCGCTTTTTCACCCCGGTCATACCACTGTTGCGCAACTTCCACATTCTGATTCCTCTCCTTAATCGCCATCAGCACATCTTTTTACCATCAACCATGCAAGTCCACCTGATGTACGGCGTTATGCCAGTGCAGAATTATTTCTGTTACTGGTTTAGGTCGATGCTGCAATATATGCCAAGCGAGCCTTCACCCCCTATTGCCACAGGAACGAACTGTCTAATATTAATTCTAGAGGTCATGTTCTCATGCTATCCATCTTGGGTCGCCGTCTCAAAACATTTCTGATGTGATATGTCCGAGTCAGGACGACTTATCTCCTATCATAAGTATGCCATATAATCGGACCAAGGTATCGTACAGTTCTTCTCGCTCGATGTTCAAGTCCAACATAGAGAAGCTACATGCACAAGTTGAGAACAATGAAGGCCTTCTTCTAGTCATCGCAGCTGAAGCATTCTTCGCGCTTATGGATGTTTCAATCAAATTACTCGGGACTGATATTTCTGTTCTAGAGGTGAGCTCATCGACCAAGTTCGCTTTACAATATTCTCTCGATTGATGATACCCATTTTGCGCATTAGATCGTATGGGTTCGAATGGTAGGACCTAAACTTATTCCGTGCATGTGAGGCCTCATCCGAGACGGTAAAAAGGTGGTTACTTATGCTTTTTCGATCGCATACATGTGGGTCTCCATACGGATACTGTATATACCATGCACTGAAGCAACGGCAGGTACTATGCAAAAATCAATGACCCTATTCTTGGACCGCCGGGCGTCCGGATCCTACTAACTTTTCGAGGAATGGCAGGGTACGTTCTTTTGCGTACTTTTCCTTACGTCTTTTCTACCATCGCACACAGATATATAGGTATCTTTGGATTATACTACTCGCTGCAGTACCTGCCCCTCGCTGATGCCGTTGCGCTCACCTTTCTTACCCCGTTATTCACTGCTGTTTTCGGGGCACTGCTTCTCAAAGAGAAATTTGGCATAAAAGAAGCTTCTGGAGCTAGTTACGCCTTCTCCGGGTCTTATATTCGCATCTGACGGTTCTGTCATGACAGTGATTAGCTTAATTGGTGCCACACTCATTGCTCGGCCCCCATTTATTTTCGGGACCACGGGACATCACAGTGAAATGGAATTACGAGGACCAGAGACTATGGATGAGCATGGTGTAACGCCACATCAAAGAATAGTTGCTGTTGGGTTTGCATCGGATGTTCTTTGTCTAAAGTATCATAGCTAACGAGTTTGCAGAGTTGCATTACTTGGAGCCGTCGGGGCCGCTATCGAATGTAAGGGTACTCGTTCCGGCAGCTAATAACCTGTTTTGATTTTTTTGGCTAGACACTCTGATTGGGATAATTGGAAAGCGTGCCCACCCACTCCACAACACCACATATCTCGCTATGCTTAGCATTACTGCGGCTACCATCAGGTACATCTCGCGATTCTCGCCGTCTTAGGTCTATGATGAACAATCATATAATTGTTGCGTTGATTAGCATGGTCGTGATGAAAACATCAATCATAGTCCCTTCAAAGTGGTCAGTTGCCGGCCTATTAGTCTTAGTCGGCATTTTTGGCATGATATCACAAACCCTGATGACTATGGGGTACCAACGTGAAGCTATTGGACGGGCTTCAATGGGCGTGTACACGGGGATGATATTTGCGTTGATTCTAGGGAAGGTCATTTTCGGAACTGTCCCGGGAATGATGTCTTTTGCTGGGACAGCGATGATCTTGGGATCAGCCTTGTATATTGCATTGACAAATGGGAAAGGGGAAAAGAAGGAAGGAGAGAAGGCTTTCTTCAGCATGAACGAGGGTGAAGATGTAGAAGTTCGGTTGCTAGGGATGGACGAACGGAGGGAGGACGTTGAACTGGCGTCGGCTTGACCGTTGGAATATACAGTATTTGCACCGGGCCTTTTATAAATAAAAAAGAGTTTAACGACGCCGGAGTTGAGGCCATTTCAAAAGGTAACTCGAGCGAAGAACATGCGATGGCTATCGGTTCGAGTACATAATTGATCCCAACCCGAGTTTGCGCGAAAAATTAGTCGCCGTGCGTCACGTGTTGCGGCTTTTCCCATCAACAGCTACTAGTTCGCGATCTCCGATAATACAGAGCTCAGATTTGCAAAACGAATTCTTACAGCGGCTTTCATATCAATAGGCCAGTTTACGAAAAAAAAGAATACAAGGCGGAACTTGAATACCTGTTGCCGATACTAGCTGATGCTGCCGATCTGTACACGTCTTATTTGGGAATATTTGGGAATATGTCGGCGCTTGTAAACACGGGAGCAGTGAAGGTGTCGGATGTCAAAACAACAAACTCCGCGTCCATTCTTTTTTTGTCTCCGATGGCCCTACAATATGAAAGCCGCTGTAATGGCCGCGTTCAATAAACGATACTAGGTCGATGCCGCACTATATCCCAAGCGGGGGTCACCCCCTATCGCCACCCAGGAACGAATTGTCTAACTCTAGAGGTGATATTCTCATGCTAGTATCCATCTTTGGTCGCCGTCTCAGAATATTTCTGATGTGATATGTCATTGTCAGGGCTCAGGACTCATCTCCTATCATAAAGCATCCCAGGTAATCGGAGAAGGGTAGCATACACTACAGTTCTGTATCTCCTCTCACCTTATGTTCGAATCCAACATAGAGAAGCTACGCACACAGATTGAGAACAATGAAGGCCTTCTTTTGGTCATCACAGCTGAAGCATTCTTCGCGCTTATGGGCGCTTCAGTCAAGTTACTCGGGACTGATATTTCTGTCCTAGAGGTGAGCTTATTGACTCTTCTCTTTACAATATTCTCTCGATTGATACGCATCCTGCATACCAGATCATATGGGTTCGGATGGTAAGATCTCATCCAATCTTGTGCGTGGGAGGTATGCTCATCCAAGACGGTAAAAGGTGGTTACGTATATTTTGTCAGTCGCATACATGTGGGTCTCCATAAGTATACTGTATATACCATGCACTGATGCAATCGTAGGGTCTATGCAAAAATCAATGACCCTGTTCTTGGACCGCCGGGCATTCGGATCTTACTTACTTTTCGCGGACTGGTAGGGTACGTTCCTCCAGCGTACTTTTTCTTATATTTCTTTTCTATAATCACACACAGATATATAGGGATCTTTGGGCCATACTACGCGCTGCAGTACCTGCCCCTCACTGATGCTGTCGCGCTCACCTTTCTTACCCCTTTATTCACCGCTATTCTCGGGGCATTGCTTCTCAAAGAGAAATTTGGCATAAAAGAAGCTTCTGGAGCTAGTTACGCCTTTTCCAAATCTCATATTCGCATCTAACGATTTCTTCACGTCAGTGATCAGTTTAATTGGTGCCATCCTCATTGCTCGGCCCCCATTTATTTTCGGTACCGCAGGACATAGTGAAATGGAATTACGAGGACCAGAGATTATGGATGAGCACGAAGTAACGCCACATCAGAGAATAGTTGCTGTTGGGTTTGTATCGGATGTTCTTTGTCTGAAGTATTATAGCTAAGGGATTTTCAGAGTTGGATTGCTTGGAGCCTTCGGGGCCGCTATCCAATGTAAGGGTTTTTGAGGGCACTCATTCCGGCAGCTAATAACTTGTTTTGAACTTCTTGCTAGATACTCTGATTAGGATAATCGGAAAGCAGGCACACGCACTCCACAATACTACATATCTCGCTATGCTTTCCGTTGCTGCGACTACCATCAGGTACATCTCGCGATTCTCGCCGTCTTAGGTCTATGATGAACAATCATATAATTGTTGCGTTGATTAGCATGGTCGTGATGAAAACATCAATCATAGTCCCTTCAAAGTGGTCCGCTGCTGGTCTATTAGTTTTTGTCGGCATTTTCGGCATGATATCACAAACCCTTATGACTATGGGGTATCAACGTGAAGCCATTGGACGGGCTTCAATGGGCATGTACAGTGGGATGATATTTGCGTTGATTCTAGGGAAGGTCGTGTTCGGAACTGTCCCGGGAGTGATATCGTTTGCTGGGACAGCGATGATCTTGGGATCAGCCTTGTATATTGCACTGACAAAGGGGAAAGAGGAAGACAAGGCGGGAGAGAAGGCTTTCTTCAGCATGATTGCGGGTGAGGATGTAGAAGTTCAGTTACTAGGGATGAGTGAACGGACGGAGGACGGTGAACTAGCGTCGGCTTGATCTGGGTTTCTCACAGAGCCGTAGTTTCAAAATGCTCTACATATTTGAGTGATATCACTTTCCACATTATTTCAGCAAGTGAGTTGACAAAGTCCAATGGTTCGGTGATCTCGGTGTAGCATCAGAAATAGAATAAAAGTGTTGAGCTTCACTGACACTCTCCATACACGATGACCACGCTTCAACAAACCATTACTAACACCATCCTCGCACACAAACCAACCGTATTAGCTGGGCTGCTTCCTTTACTTCTCCTTCTTCCAAAGTTCCTGCGACTTGTTGGCCTTATCAAAGCGCGAAGACTGTCACTTATTGCACATACAAAAGAGCGGGTCCTTATCCTCGGCGCAACAAGTGGAATCGGGCGCAGTCTCGCTGTACTGTATGCACAACGTGGAGCGTCTCTATGTATCGTTGGAAGACGAGATAATTTGGTCAATGAGGTTGTCGAAGAGTGCCAGCGTTTGACCAGAGCAAGTGTCCTCGGTGTGATGGCGGATTTCACAGATGTTGAGGATGTTCTTCGTGTGAGGGATACCATCGAGAAAGGTATTTTATCACTATCCATGGATTTCTTTCGTGCAATCTTGACTGACCATCTTGGGTGTTAGAATGGGGCAGCTTGGACACCCTTGCAATCGTAGCCGGTGTATCTGCACTTCAACCACTTATGGACGTTGCACAAGTTCCCAAATGCACAGGGTTTAACCCAGATACTGCCGCTAAAGCTACAAAAGAAGGTATTCAACGTGCCAAAGACGTGTCAAACGCTGCAGTGAAAGGGAATTTCACTGGTCCGCTCGTTTCAGCCGTCACATTTGTACGTTGCTCTAATTCTCTCTCTGTCTTACTCCTCCGCTGACTCTCCTGTGTTTACAGATTCCCTTCCTTCAGGCAACATCTCGTTCGCCTTCTATCTTGCTCATTTCATCACCTGCGGCCGTTATACCCGCCCCAACGCGGAGTTTATACGGGTCCACAAAAGCAGCATCACTCCTTCTCTTCCAAGCGCTCGCTATCGAACATCCCAGGATTAAATTCACGCACGTCCTACCAGGGACTGTGGAGGGTGAATTTCGGGCTGGGGCGGTGGATGGTGGGCCCGTGCGCGAGAAAGACCCGAACAAGCATGGCCTAAAAAAGGAAGCGGTAGCAAGGAGGGCAATTCAAGCAGTCGATGAAGGAGAGAAGAATGTGTTCATGCCTTGGACTATGAGAGCCGGGCATCTGGGTTACTGGCTGGCACCCTTCGTTATCGAGTGGATAGCGAGCAAGAAGTACAACTTCCAGGCGTAGGTCACTTTGAATTTGTATCATACACGATTCCTGCTTTTCCGTTTCAGAAACAAGAGACTAGAGATTACTTTCCCATTTATGCCATGAAGCTCGGCACACCTTGTGTCTCCTAACGTTGCAACTAAGAATTCTGACTAAATAATGACGTTCAACTTGACTTTATCACCTTTGGAGGAGCGGGGTACCTCGGGGCGGTTGATGATTTTTGTGAATTTGCACTGGTTGTGAAGGGAGAGAGATCGACGGCATGCGGCTTATTCAAGTTGAGGTGTTGCGCTATCCCTTGATAAGGGCTTAATCATCTCTGCATAGGATCTATAATGGAAATCATTGTGCAACGAGGCGGTTTGCACTGGTGGCTTCTCTGCTTCTTGGCTTCGTTCGCTATATCGTCAAACACTCTTCACGGATGAACTCCCGAATTCAGGCCTAGAGCCATCTGACAACAAATGCCGACGTCTCATACGGCCATACTGGCAATTCTCAACAGCGCCACCTGTTTAAGCTCAGGCAGTACAAACTCGACTTTGATCTATATACTCATCAGCAACCTACGCTGTCGTCCTCAGTCGTTTTCAACAAATGCCGACGTCTCATACGGCCATACTGGCAATTCTCAACAGCGCCACCTGTTTAAGCTCAGGCAGTACAAACTCGACTTTGATCTATATACTCATCAGCAACCTACGCTGTCGTCCTCAGTCGTTTTCAACATCAACATCAGCGTTTGAATCTTCCGCCACCGTGCTTAAAATGTCAAGCTTGACAGTGTGAGTGCATTTCTCCCGATTTCTTCCGAGTGTACTTATTTATCTCCAATCATTCTCTTCGAAGCATTGACGTTCAGTTCGCACTTACATTCGCGCACTTAAGCGACACTGGGTTCTCGGCTCGATATCATTTCCGATAGAAAAATGTGCGTAAATGTTAGAAGCTGTTACGTCTTACGTGTACCTTAGTGACAGAACCTTAACCCGCATCGGCGCATACCACCCGAAAATAGATAAACCATTTTTCGTTTCAAGAACATTGATGCATCGTGGTGTTGACGTGGAGACATCAGCGGCGATTAGTGTGATATCCCATCTGCGCATCTTCTGCAGATGAAATTTATCACTTGTAAGGTGATCCATGCGTTTGTTGTGATCATATAGCCAATGAACGCTTATTTAAAGTTGAGGTAGGATATTACTGTAGTTGTTGGTACTCAACTGAAGAAGCCAAACAGAACCCGTGGGAAACGCCGCATGACGATACCACTGCCATCAAGGTTCTATCTGCCAGCTTATTTAAACGCTAGCTGTCAAGAACTTTGGAAGCAGCCTGGGAATCAACTAATGTCAGATAAAGGCCAAGAATTCTGGAGTTATTTCCCGTTGCGATGAAGCTCCTCGGTATTGTCTGCCTACTGTTGTTCTCTTTCTATCAACTCCTCAAGCTCGTTCATGGGATCGTCAGAAAGAAGCACATTGCTCAGCAGACGGGATTACCAGACCTTCCACTCCTTGGCGTACCAAGGAAAGATGGCAAAAAAATCGCCGGCGCAGCTGTAATATGTGGTGGAAGGTAATCATATCCCACCTCTTTGAAGGCTCCTCTGATTAACATCCCGCGCCCGACATAGTATCGGTGGCCTTCTGGCAGCTCGTGTTTGCCATGACCATTTCGAACGCGTCATCATTATAGAGGCCGAAAATTGGCTTTGTACAGAAGAGTCATGGCCCGACGACGCCTCTGATGTAAAGAGCAAGCGGTCGCGGCTCTTGCAATGGGAGTCGTATCAAAGTATGAGATCTAGCAGAGATTGCTAATAGGCACATCTGACCATTTCATTAAAGCATTACAGGCCTGGAGTGCCGCCTGTTTCGAGAAATTGTTCCCAAACCTCGCCTCAGAGTGTGCTTTATCCCGCATTTCGTAAGTTCATCCTCGACTGCGTATCCGTCCTCGGATTGAATATTGAACTGTTATTGACAAGGATCATTCCCGCTGATTGGAAGCTTTTCCTTTCCGGAAAGGAAATTAAGGCACCGAAAAATGAATATAATGGAAGCCTTCCTCCGATTATTTGCGCTGGGAGACCTGGCTTGGAAACGCTCATTCGTCGACTGGTAGTTGGACGGAAACAATACCCTAACGTAGAGATGGTACAAGGAACCGTGACCGGATACGAAGCGGATCCAGAGCAGCCGGGATATCTTTCAAAGGTCCTTTTCCGGCGTGCAATCGACAACAAAATCATTTCCATACCTGCAACTATGGTTATTGGTGTGTTGGTCAGACTTTTTGCTTGTATACGCATCCTCATACTCAAATAGACTGCACTGGTCCTGCGAGCGCTGGCGTCAAGATGTTACGCCGGTTAGGGCACGGAGTACCAACAGGTAGCAGTGGGCCTTCGTTGGATGGCCTGACGACCCATTATGATCAAGATTTCCGCTATTCAAGCTTCGACATACCCGTCACTGATGACCTGATTCAGCGGTTCCCTAAAGAGGCTCGGGAACCCGGTCCAATACGTTACTGTCTTCCAGAGTGGACGATGGACAGGAGGATGGTATTATCACAGAGGATAGACAGGAACATAGGTAAGAGTAGGGTCTTCTTCGCTTGATGGTTTATGCCTTATTACCTACTCTGGTAGTCCAAGTGGTCGCTGCAGGATGGTCATTGGAACAGATCCCGACCACATTAGAAGAAGTCGAAACTCTGGCTAGATCTCTGAATCTTGAAATACCTATTCCTGAATGGTGGTTCGAAGTCTTGCACATATTAAAGGACGTTGAGATGACCACGAAAGTTGCACGAATTCGTAAGCGTCGTCTGTGATACATACCTGAGCGCCTCTTCCTTACCTATGCTTCGAAGCTCATAGTGTATACACGCTGTTCCATCGCGCAGAAAACATGCCAAGCAATTGGGTTGCAATTGGCGACAGCGTCATGACCATCAATCCAATATTCGCGTCCGTTTCATCTAACTATCAACTGATATAGGCTGACAAGCTTTTCGTTGTGCAGGCAAGGCATCAGCAAGATTTTCCTTGGCCTTGCTCCGTTGAATTCGATGCTTCACCAGGAAGGACCAGATCAATTAACTCGGGATTTTGCAAAGAAATTTTTCAATGCTCAGGCCGAGAAGCTTGAACCTCACTGGTATACGAATTCACTTTCATTCACTACTATTGATCTAACATCAACATCAGGGGCGCAGTAAAAGGTATTGATTACAACTACGAAACGACCACGCCCATTGTTGGTGAGACGCTGTCTGATGATTGGTTTATACGATCCTATATCCGTGCATTCATGAGACTGGCCACAAAGGTAACTCGAAGTGTTCCTGATTGACTACAACTCATTATTCGTGCAGAATACAGATGCGAGTTCGGCAATGTGGCGTGTCATGAATTTCCTTGCCCCGCCGATTGACTATTTCCATCCTTATTTAGTGCCTCAGGTACTCTGGGAAATGACCAAGGAGCGACGAAATGCCTGAGGTGAGAGTATTGTAGTATTCCCGTGTATAATACTATGTTGAATGTCTTGGCACATGGTACACGCTTGTGTTCCAGACGCGTGATTAAAGTGCTCATTGGCGTTCATACTACGCTAGTGACAAAATGCATTTCTGTAGTATGGGTATGAGCTCCAATTTACTTATGGGTCCAACGGGGTGTCGGCCAAAGCGCCAAAATTGGATACAACCACGCTCCAGCAATGTCCTGACCATCCGCAATCATCACATCTTGTATATGCGCCGTCTCTGTTTGAAATCATCGAGGATTCGATTGACACAAGGAATAATAGATAATAAAGTAGAGGAATAGAAAGAGGCAGAGCATGTAGAAGTAGCCGGAGGGATGCTAGGACAGGTATCCGCAAGAGGTGAAAATATACCCTATTATACGTGGTCATAACCAAAGGTGAAGCGGTCAAAGATAAGGCGGAGAATGAGAGATTGACGGGAAAGGAGCAAAGGGATCTAGGGAACACGCTTCGCAGTCGCTTCCCATCCAACACTCCTCCCCGGCCATACAACTCCTCTGTTTAAAGGTCACAGTTCCACTCAGAACAGAACTAGTAGCATCACTAGCGGCGTTTTCCGTTTGACCGTTTCCATTCACCGGAGATGATCCTTCCACTTTCTTCTTCGGTCCAGGACTCGGAATTTCACCACTGCTAGTAGAGGCATCCAGAGCACGACTTGCTGACTGCTGTGGTTGCTGAACAGTTTGTTGAGGCTGCACCAGTTGGGGTGTTTGAGGCTGCCCTAGATGTTGTGGAGCCCATGACGGCATTCCTGGATACAGAGCGGGGTGTCCGTAAGGAGGAGGGTAAGGAGAGTATGCGTAAATGTATGGCATGATGGGAGGTAGGCCATTAGCAGGGACAGATCCCTCTTGCCCTGACGGAATTTCATGAGTTGTATGCGGTAGGAAGGTGACTGAAGCTGGGTAGATACCTTCCGGTGAGGAGAACCGAGCAACCGGGATAGGTGCATTGGCATTGGCATTGGCAGCAGCCGCCTGCAAGGCGGTCCACTCGCCATCGCTTTTCTTGTCCTTTCGCTTGTATGCACCGCGTTTGATGCCTTTCTTTCGTTCTTTACGTTGTCCGTCCCGGCATGAGTCACCAATTCCGTATTTTTGACAGCGCTCACAAGGGCGTCCCTCGTCGCACCGTTTGCAAGCTGCAGCACAATTAGTGCATGCCATCTTAACTTGTTTTCGTTTAGGTTTAGCCAAGGCCGGAGGAATGGGTGTGGTGAAACTTCCCTGACTCTGCGGAGGAGGAAAGGCGTAGACCATGCCTGGGGGAGGAAACGAAATCATATACGGAACGGGAGCTGGTACCCTATCGTGGTGGCGGTGCGGGATATGTGGTGGCAGGAAAGGGTGGACGTTGCCTTGTTAGCTTGGTCGCTGGTCGACATGGTATAAGTGCGTCATCTACTCTACTGTGTGACGGTCACTTTGATTACTTCATCGTTCTATAGTACTGTCTAACTATCTACAAGTCAGATATGTGTAGTGGGCCGGTTTAGAACCTGAACCCGCCCGCCAACCGCATCACGTTCTCGGGGTCGACTCTTGCTCTCAACGCCCTCAGTCTATCGACGTTGCCTCCATACATTTGCTCCAACGGTGTGTCAGCCAATGCGGCATTTGGATACAACGGCGCGCTAGTGATGTCCTGACCATCCGCAATCACCGCATCTCGTATACGCGTCGTACTCTGTTTGACGTTGTCGAGGAGTTGATTATCATGTGCCTGGTCTAACCAACCAAAGTAGATATTGGTCATGGAGAAAGTCTTCTCACGAGTAGGCGGATACGCAGAAGCCAACTTGCCGTTGCTTAACATATTTGGCATATACGGTTCTATACCATACGCAACGAAGGGACCGCTCGCTGGCAAGTTCTGAAGGCACCAATTCTACACCAGGTTCATTAAGATCAAGTCTGGCAAAGGAGAGGAACCTTACATGAGCCTCCTCCGCGAGAACCCTCAAGACATTCTCTGAAAATTCCACGACTGGTACCGAGTGGAAGGCGCCGCTAATGATTGGCCGTCAATCATAGAAACAAGAGAAACAGGCAAAGGCTATACCGAGCACCGGCCGTAGCGTTTGAGGTATAAGTAGAGTGGATGAAGCTTGAAAGGCTTCTCTCATGGACATCTTTGTGAAGTGCCGGGATTTTGAAGAAGTCATCAAACAAGCCTTGCGGAGGGCTGGGTTCGTCATAATACAAAAACACGATAGCAACTGGCTAAACAAGAGATCAACATATGGTCAAGTGCTTAACGCGAGTAAAGAAACCCACCACGGTGGCTGCACAATCGTACGTAGCAACGATATTTGCCTTTGGGTCATTGTTGGATGTAGAAAACTTCGCTACTGCCACCGATACATCTGATATCGAAGGCGCAAGATACGTAACCGGACCACCCTAGGGTGGCAGATTGATTAGCTGCGCAGCTCAGCCAATTGCAGCGCCTTACCCAAACCGATGTTTGCGGGAATGCCTTCATCGTAATTCTCGTTACAATGCCCTGATTATAATTAGTTCACGCCCTCCCCGTGAGTCTTCAGCTACTCACAAAGTTGTTGTGACTTCCCTTGGTTATGGCGTGAGCTCAAAGTGAGAATCAGAAGAGATGAAATCCAATACCTTGAGGCCGAAAAATAATTCAGCATCCGATTCTTCAGTTACCGTTGCGACTGATCCATCCGGTTTAACCAGTTCAAAAGCAACAACCGTGTCTACAGCAAGGCCATGTTGGTTTGCTTTCCAAGAGTAGCCTGAAAAGCAAGGACCTTTTAACTTGGGAAACATCGACAACAATAAGTATAAACGTACCTCCTCCCAGCACAAAGCCTCCCACTCCGATCCCGGTTACTCTCCCTCCACACACACTGACGTTATAGGGTGCGAGTGCGGCATACACATCATCGAAGATAAGGCCGGTTCCAATTACTGCCGTTTGCGATTCGCTGTTATATTGAACTTGGTTGAACCGAGACGTGGCAATGAGAACATCTGGTGAGGATGAGAAACCGGGGTTCGCAATGTGGCCACCACTCTTAACCTATGATAGAAATTAACAACGCCTGATATTGTAAAACGGTAGTGGACCTCACGCCAAATTCGACACCCGATTTGAAGACAATTTGGAGCTTTTGTTTTAATCTGTATGTTAGAACGGCATCGCAAAGGGATGCAGACCTATCTCACGATTTTCCCAACATCTTCCGCAGTCGCAGGCTCTACTGTACACACTGAATGTTGTGTGCTAGAAGAAGCCCAATGATGTATGTCTCTCTCATACTCCGCCGTTCCTTTGGAAAATAACAGTTTCAATAAGAAGACCAAAGTAGAAGGAATGCTTACCAGGATAATACACGCTGCTCTCAGGCGAGATGGCAGAAGAAATAGCGCTGCATGCTTGAGAAACAGTATTCTCACCATCCGATCGGGGAGTTAGGCTCCCAAAGGCCGTTGACAAGGCAGCCGTTAAGAGGAAGGATAGACTCCGAGTCGCGAACATAAAGTGCACCGGACACGAAGTTCAACGTTCAACTGGAACAAAAACAAAGATGAACGACACCAGTTGAACCAGTGTTCGCGTCTACTTTCGTTATGTATAAGTATTAAGCGAATTAGCCACCCTGAATTAGGCATATGTCGGCATGGGAGCTAGTTGTTGAGTTATACTTACCAGGTTAGGAAAGGGAGTATCGAGATGCATGCGCATTTGATGGGATTATCCACCACGGCCAGTGTCTTTTCAAAATTCTTGCTGGGCTCTTTGCTCGCGTTTTTGAAGTAGAGAAGCAAGAATAACAAGCTGTTTTTAGAATTCAGAAGGCAACTTGGAAAGATTTTACGTTGGTTACGTACACGATCAGCTTCATCAAGGGACCATTTTATGCACTATCTTACTCGCTTGCTGCAACAAAGTGATGTTTACTATATTTGCGATGAAGTTTATTGTAATAAATTTGCGTCGTTATACATACTAGTAGGCCAGAACCCAGGTCCACCATGCCAAACTGTACGAATCAAAAGAGAGTGTGTGTAACATAGCTTACAAAGCAACTCTCGAACGTTACTACAGGAATGAGGATAAACACTTCAGGGTACCTGCACGAGTGAACTTACTCTCAATATCCCGCACAATCATATATGTATGGAATAGGACGCTTGAATTGCCGAATTCAATGCACCAACGCGTTCATGCTTCGATCCTGATTACTCATTACAGGTATTAATTCGTAACTCTGACGGTCTAAATATGATGTTGAGCCTCCTAATATCGAGGTGAGGATTAACTCACATCTTACAAAATAGCGCACAATGCAGGGGAGTCAACTCTCCCCTCCCAAACGTTTCATCTCCTTCCTGACATCGCTTGACCATTTGAAAAAGTTGCACCGATACTGGGGGTCAACTTCCTCCCTGAGACGCTCGGCTGGCCCCTTGTCATATCCAGGACCTACTGGCCTGCAAAATTCATTCCAATTTCTGTCGAAGCAAAGACATGAATGAAGTTGGCTTACCTGGAGCATATGAAGAACCGCTTCCCTTTATTCGGTCCAGGCTTTTTTACTGAGAATTCCTTGGCGGGCTCGTTGTGGACCTTACACCGCGGAATTGGAGTTGGCGCGAGCAGCGCCGACCATGCTTCTTTGCCATGGCCTCCGTTGTTTGCAAGGATGAATTCAGGATCATCATCGGCGGGGAGAGTGTGAAAGGAGCAAGTCGAACTCTGAGATGACAGGGGTTGAGATGGGTTGCAAATTGCTGCTTCCATTCCAATATCGTCGGAAGGGAGAATCTCTTCAGGGATATCGTCTACGTCAATAATTTCCGTGGGAAAAGGTGCAGCCGTCGTCTCCTTTCCCACCGCTTGAGAGGCGATAGGAAAGTCATCCGCACCGCAAGAACTTCCATGCGTGACAGCTTTGGATTTGGAATAAAAGCTTGACAGTTTTGTTTGCCCATCCGATCCATTAGATCCGCTCTTCTTTTGTACTTTCTTGCCCTTCTGCTTCTTCACTCTCTCAAGGGGAGTTTCTGAAAGTAGTTTACGCTTCTTCGGATGAATTGTTCCAGTTGCTGGAGTGATAGCCTGAAACTGCGTAGCAGTCGTTGCGAGTGGCTGTCCACGGAGCGAAGGCAAAGGTGTATGGGATTGCGAAGGAACAGTCGCTTCAGACGACGCATTATCAGGCGGATCCGTGAGCTCGGCAGTAGCGAGGATGGTTGCTACGCTCGCTTGAGAGTTGCCATGGCTAACACTCTCTGATACAGCTGCAGGTTCTGATCGATTATCGGTACTCGACATGTCGGCACCTGGATCAGGGAATTGCACAGGCGCTTTTTTGACGAAAAACTTGTGCAATTGAGTTTGCTTTCCCGAGAATTCGTCCCAGTATTTCGTCGCTAACCTAGGGAGTGGTTCGCCAGCAGGGGCACCCAATACATCCCGCAAACGAGTGGTGGACCCATCTGCATTCGTGATTTCCTCATGAAAGTCCACGAAGATTGGACAATGGTCACTTCCTTTGACACTCTGTTGTACGTCTGCTGCCTTGATCCAGGGTACTAAGCCTTTTGTGACGAGGATATAGTCAATGCGTGTTCCATAGTTAGATTCACGAGCAAAAATCTTCGTGTTCCAGCCTATGGTGGCGTCAGCCTTTGATCGTGCATACGTTGGGGGCACTTACAAGTATACATTCCTGGCCGATTTGGCCAAAACTGTCTTACAATATCCACCAAACAACCACGGCCAACTCCTCCTTCGCCTTCGTGAATTAACCAGTCTCTCAACCACCTCCTACACGGTTTCTCCCAGAAGCCCTCTTCACCCTCCATCCCCGCCGCTTGCCCTCTTGCCACCATGAGAGGACCTTCGCAGTGATCTATGACAGCTGCGCATGCATTGATATCGCCAACAACTATCACTTCCCTCCCTTCGTTCTCTACAAAACCCTTAACCCGTGATTCGAGGAGCATATGATAGTCCATCTTGAACTTGTCCCGTTCCTCCGTTCCCGTGCCATCATTGGGGCAGTACACATTTATAAGAACAAATAGCCCGAAATCGACAATCAACGCACGACCTTCAGAATCCAATTCTGTAAAGTTGAGGTTGAGGTCCAACCCCTCATCGAGAGAGAATGGATAAACGTCTCTTTCTGAAACAAGCTCCGCCGTAGATAGAGGTGGTTTTGGTTGGATTATCCCGCTTAAACCCTCTTCAGCTTTTATTGGGGTGACGGAGTCGCGCGTGTATACGGCTACGCCAGAGTATCCAGTTTTGCGGGCGGGGAACGAGAAAAAAGAGTGGTAGGAGTCCGGGATAGCGACAGACTTCTGGAAAGCAGACCTCGATGTTTTTGTTTCTGAAGACCAATTAGCTGGTAACGACAATGAGATTGCTTGCAAGGTTGATACCTTGGAAGCACAGAATATCCGCTTGGAGGTGATCAAGAATGCCGTTGAACGACTTGAATGTGTTCCACCTGCATAAAGCCGTTGAGCAAGGCTAAAAACGCGTCAATTAGGTGGCGCACGGGTGATACTGTGGTAGAGTACGAATGCCGTTCTAAAATTTATGACCATAATGAGTCGGATCATAACCACATCGATTTTCATGATTATACTCACAATGTTCCATGTTAATATTCGCATCCTGGGACACAAGCGCCTGTCCTGCCATCCAGTCTCTTGTTCAGGGTTCGAAATGGTTAAGACACCGTCTCACGAAGTAGTAGTAGTAGTAGTAGTATTTTGTTTGTAACTAATGCGACAGCCAAACAAAAGGTGATCTTCACACCGACTCGAATACGGTGAGGATGGGTCGTCTACGGCGTTCAAGAACTCATCACGCCAGAAGAGACGTGCAAAGAGCTACGAGAACGAGGGTAAATAAAGTACGACGCTATGCTAAACTTTGCTAACCAATTTGTTGGGTAGGCTCGCACCCGGGACCTGGATCAAATCCAGCTAATCGACCTCGCTCCTAAAGTGCGAAATTGATCTTCGAGTCAGCCCTTTTCTTCTCATACCAATGCTTAGAACAGGGCCATCTTGGAGGCACAGCCACTTGACTTTGAAAAACCTGGACTTGGCCAGCATTACTGCGTCGAATGCGCGAGGTGAAATTTCAACCTGTTAATAAAATCAGCCGTGACCGACTGCTTCTGACGCAGATATTTTGAGACTGACCTAGCACTTAAAACACATTGGCGAAGCAAAGTTCATAAACGGCGGTGTAAACAACTGAAAGAACCGGCATATACGATCGAGGAGTCGGAACGTGCTGCGGGATTGGGAAGGGAGGGAAAACGGCCTACAAGAGATGGGGATGATAAAATGACGGAATAGTGGCTGAGAGGAAGAGCTCCGATCTTGTGCGAGTACGTTCGCCTTTCTCCTTCCCCGTCGCAAATGTCTCTAACACCCCATTCGATTAATTAGTATCATGATATAATCATAACAGGGAGGAGCCAGGCAGGAGTTCTTTATCGATGAAGCACTGAGACCCAGATTAGACGATTTCCAACCCAACAACAATAGCGTGTTGAACTTTTTCTCATTCGACTACTTCCCTTTCGACCCGAATTAGCCGATAATGCTACCATCGGTTGAAACGCATTCATATCCGGCACGTTTTATTCGGAACTAAAATCGAACACCTGACAACGATGAGTAAAACATCATGCGTGTGAGGATAGACGAGGACCATACGGCTCACAGCAAGTGTGGAATTGTTCGCCATTCGGGCCCAACGGATCTATCCATCTTGGTAAGGAAAAAGCAACGAAAGCGTGGCCATGATCATACACATTCACGTTGCTGAACGGCGCACAAGGCGTCAACAACCGCTGAGCAAAAACTGCTGAGCAAAACTATGACATCAGTATCACCTGTACGGGTGTCAATCCGAGCTTGACACACAAGATTAATTATGAACGTATAGTGCAGATTGATATTACCTGGTTCAAGATCAAAGTTTGGCTCATCGTACCAGATCGTACCCCTAAGGCAGTGAAGTGAAACGCAGATACCCCTCCGCTTCATCTTCAATGCAGGGCACCATATGGCCGCCGCGGCCCCAACCCTTTCTCGATGTCTTCTCCAAGTCGAGCCGTCATCTCATCTTAGACATAAAAGAAGATTCGGATCTCTTGCATACAGGCTCCGACGACCCCAGTTCTGAACAGAATTCCCCTTAAGGTCCGCGACTTAGACAGCGGCAATGAACCATGTCGAGGTGGAGCCTTCCTTCTTCCGCATCTGAAAATATGTAGCCTGAGAACAGGTGTACTGTGCAACAACGGCGCTGACTCAGATGCTTTACCTGTTCATGCATAGTTGGCAAAGATTTTCTCCTCATAGATCTGCAGGTCAACCATACCTCCTGCTACCTCCGATACCTACCCAGTTCTAAGATGACAAACAACGGCCGTCGTCTGACATCTCGTTTCTATCCGAATCATCGTCCTCTAGACTCCTGGAGGCACCTGGACACATTGCAAGGTGGCGACTGAAAGTCAGCCACTCGCTAGTTTCTCTTTCTGCTCTCCTTATCTCCATGCGCCCAATTTGAGGTCATGTCACGTACCGAATCCCGGAGCTGTTTGTAGTACGGTGGCGTCCACGATGTCACTGGTGTGGTTTTACCGAGGAAGCGGGCCATTCGTATACATGTCATGAAGTGCCAGTGATGGTGGCATAGTTGAAGAATCACGACAGGTAAAATCATTGGATAGTTTTCCGATAGTCTGTTCCACCAAGAATAAAAAAAGTGTTCCGATAGCCACTGTCCACTCTAAGTTGTATCGTTTTCCTGCTCAGTGCTACATTGAGATAGAGTTGGTACCGCCACTGTAAGCACTTATGGGATTTGTTAGAACATTCATTTAATTACAACAACTTAATTCCCGGGAGCACTGGAATGGCAAATTATTTTAACCCATTCGTCAAAAGTTTCGTCATTGTGGCGCTTGCTGAGCCTAGTCCTAGCCTACGTATGACAACCAGTAATCGTAGTCATCCAAGATACTTCTTCATAGGGTTTGGCAAGAATTGATGCGAACTTGCGAATCGCCGAAACATGCTAGATTCAGCCACAAAACAATGACAGACGAAGACGGAATCTTTCAGACTTTGTTTCAAGTGTACAGTAGCCCTGGCAACACATTGAGGGACATTGCTAACGAAACGAGGTCAAATGATGAATCGCGGGTAGTCGGCTTATGTCCCTCCCTGTGTAAAAAGAAATACACTTCTGGTCAGAAAAGCATTTTACTGGCGTCGATCTCATTTTTCGTGCAAAAGAGATAGTATCAATAACATTACAGTAATGTGCGTGAAACGAAAGTGACGTCATAGTCATCGATATGGATGGTCGGCGGTGATTGTGTTTGCCCAACCTAATTGTATAAAACGTCCATTAGTAAGGAGGTCAAACAGGCTGGATGAAATACAGCCTGTCAGACCAAGGCACCCAGTATTGTACTGTACCTGAAGACAATGGCGCTTGCTGCTAAGAAACGTTCAATCAGTACATAATGATACATACAGAATGAAATGAAGTGAGTAACAAAGTCGTACCTAAAAGCGTATCGGCAATTTCAGGGACCGGAGCCGATCGGTGGCAAAAAATTCATTTCCGTACAAATTCCCATCGCATGTCCGCCCTTTGCCCCTTTCACTGTTTCACTTGTGTCCATGCACATGCGGATTTGAACCACACATGCCCACGCGATGTTGCTAGTATCGTGCTGGGAAGAGCACGATAAGTATCCGACGCGGGAAGAGAAGAACACAAGACGATATGCTATAGCCCAACCACGTTAGGCACCGGCGGAAATAGCATAGTCTCTTTTTCTTAGCGTGGGTAGAGAATTGCCTGAAAATCGAAACGCCACATGCGTTCCTATACGTCCGACAGCCGCCTTGTCATCTGGTACTGAAGAATTTGAAATGTGATGTTGAGTGTCAGGTGTTCGATTGTATGTCCTTCGAACGGAACGAAAAACTTTTTATTCAGTTATTCTTGTTAGACAGGACTTGACGTACATATTACATTATGATCGGAAGAGCGAATAGTGGTTACTAGGGAAGAATGAATGTGCAGTCATTCGCCACAGGTATGGAATACGTGCCGGCTACATATGTATGATGATGTATGATGCAATGAGGCAAAGAAGCATCAGGGGCAAGAAATTTTCAAGTATCATGCCATCTGGACACTGGTCGCCTGACAAGAACTGCCAAAGAGATTGCGTACGACTGAGGTCGAAATTGACTTTACTATAATCACTAGACGAGACCTTTTCTTGCGGCAGCCTCTTGGCGAAGTATTATATTTTGTGAGGGAGGTGTTGGATGGTGTTGGACGCCTCTTTCCGGCGTCCCTGGCACTAATCAGGTCTCCGCCATCAGGCGATGACTGCGCCTAGCACGCTTTTGGAGCAACAGGGATCGGTGCTGCCCCAAGCCACTTTCCTCATAAAATCGGAAGCAAAAGAGGTAAGGATAGGTTCGCTAGTTCTCTCGGTTTCCCATGAAGCCTCGAATCCTCATTGTGGGTCCCATGTCCTTCTTTTCACCTATCTCCATTAATCCCGTTCAAAGATCGGAGCAGGTCCATCTGGCTCAGTCCTTGCGCTTGCGCTACTCCATCATAACATCCCAGTGCGAATCATAGAAAGTAACACATCTCATCCATACATCCAATGGCACTCGTCGTCTCTCTTGGTGCATGGTCTTCCTCTTGGCATCAACGTCTCATTTATCACTTTTTAGCCCCGATGTCTGGAACTCTTTACTATGCTAGGATTCGTAGACGATGTGCTGGAGCAAGCAATACGGGTCCCAACTATGCAGCATTACAAGTCATCTGACCGGACGCAGGTGGATATCGAGGTTGACATGTCGCCTCACACGGAGCCTACGCCAGCAAGCCCATTCGTTGGTTCCTTTTCATTCCACGATACAAGTCGCGTCTAATGAGTTAATACAGCTACATGCGTTGCTACTTAGTCAATCCTCCCTTAAAAAGGTTATTCGTGCGGCTCTGGTGAGGAAGGGATGCACAGTAGAGAAAGGAACCGAGCTGGTGTCATTTACACAAACCCCGGAAAAAGTCAACGTCAAACTGGCTAAACGCAATGGCACACAGATTGAGTACGAAGAAGAAAGCTACGATTGGGTGGTTGGGGCGGATGGAGCGGCAGCTTCAATATGCAACCAATTAGGTTTTGAATTTCACGGTGATGCAGAGATTTGTAAAATGTTGATGGGGTAAGTTTATATGGAAGGCGTGGATCCTCGGGTTTGTCAATGTTGCTTGCGCTATTTGCCCTTTGCTCATGGTTTATTTAGTCTTGGCACATATGGGGCACAAAACCACCCGAAAATCAGTAAGTGTCTCAACCTCACACTTCGTGGTTGCATACTTACACACGGTCGAGTGTGAGCCTGCGAGCGATAGAAAAACCCGGTTATTTTAGCGTTAATATCAACGGCGAAAGGGTTGATGCTGCCAGACTCAGCGGAAATACTGACCTACTCAGGCGATTTTTGCAAGAAGCCACTGGGAACCGAGCTGACCTTAAATTTGGCGATATCCTCTGGTCATCAGTCTATCAGTGAGCATCACTCCTTCACATTTGCGATTCTCTGATGAATGTACACAGCCCGGATTCACGATTATTGACCAGGTTCCTAGAGGGTCGGGTACTCGTAATGGGAGGTAAAACCGACTCCTATTCTGACGAAGCGTGTTCTAAATAATCAACAAAGTTGCTACATCCTTAATCCCTCCCCAGGTGTGTAGGAAAGCGACGACACGTTTACCCTGTGCTAATGTAACATACAGGCGTTGACAAGTGCTGTCCAAGACGCCTGCAATCTCGCGTGGAAGCTTGCGCTGGTGCACAAACGGATTGGACCCTACTCCCTTCTGAACTCTTACAGCGAGGAACGACTTCCCGTAATCGCTCAGATGATCGATATGACCTTCCAGCAAGACAGAATCCCATTCGAGGAGAAAAAAGGGAGGGATGAAGTCAGGAAGAACAGCTATGATCAGCTGGGTGTAAACTGTAGATGGAGTTCTATCGTCTTCGACGAAAGAAAAAAAGACACCAGGGAAGACGAGGAGAATTACCATTTCGATATAAGCGACGATGAGGAGGAGGAAGAGGAAGAAGTCTTGGATGCATACGGTCTTGAGATTGACGGTACGTTGACCGCTGGTGACAGAGCGCCGGACGCACCTGGTTTGATTGACATGCGCGATACGCGGAAGACGGCACCATCACCCAAGACTTGGCGTCTCTTTCAACTATTCGGGCCATGTTATCATACAGTCTTGGTATTCGTTGGAGCTACCCGTCGTTGGGCCTCTGTTCTCAGATTCCTTTCCTCGTACCCCAAAGGGCTGGTGTACACCGCCTTAATCTCTCGACGGGGAAATTTGGTTCCGGCGGCGGATGCTTCCTATGCAGATTTCGCTTTTGAAGATCGTAACGGCCATGCACACGATGTGTACGTGTACGATGATAAATATGGTATCGTTATCGTGAGGCCGGACGGAGTTGTTGGAGCAATCGTAAAGGGAACCGAAGGTATTGAATGGTATTTCCATGGTATTTTCGCGCAGAGGAAGAGAAATTAGTCTCTATACATCCTAATTCAGTACTGGCTGTCTCGTACATACATATAATTCTAGCAATACTTTACGTACCAAAAAGTAAAACTGAATTGCCCACTCCCGATCCGCGGCGGCGGCGGCGGCGGCGCTCACGTCATGATCCAGACTTGGGAAAACATTTTGCAAATGGAGACACCAATTCGAGCTGTCCATCAACAAATTTCTCTGCATACTGCGCCTCGCAACCTACGGTACAGCCATGCCAGCGGACCCAGCAGTGGACCGTTCACACCAGGTTCTATGTTTGGCGTCATCAGATAGATGTTCTCTAACTTGTCGTCTTGTCGCTAAATTATTTTTCCGATAAAGACGGATCACTACTTGCCGCACTAACCGAGATTAGGCGGATGGATATATTTGACCGACCACGCGGTGGTTTCGATCTCCACGGTTAATCCGTTTGGATGAAAGAACGGGACTAAAAAGTACAAGACTGCTGATAGGGGATATTAAAACTTAAAAGGGAGTAAGGAAGTAACAGTGCAACATCATTAACTAGAATACAGTGGTTGTATATACATACAAGAAGATGCGACAGGAAAGCGAACAGAAAAGTACTCGAAAGCGCATAAGAAATTTTTAGGAAACTGTCCTTGCTAATTTCGGATAAAGTTTGACAACGCGATGCTCCATAATGTCCAGGCCCTCGTTCCCGAGGTACCTTGCGGTGGTGAAAGACCAATACAAGTGACCTATAGATCTACGATCGGTTCATGTTGACTGATAGGAAAACGACATGCTTACCGGACATCCAGGATTGCAAACCTTTGACGTACTTTGAAGCCAATTTGTCGGTGTCTGGGTCCCATGACGGCAATAACAGACGGTCACGCTCGAAGCGATCGACGCAATCATTGCAGTTTTTTCCGACAAAGTCTACGGCTTGTTGGAGGGTCCATCCTTTCGTCCTCATTCCAATCGTAATTAAGTTGTGAGTATCGCCGCGCGCTTGTTCGACGTTATAGGAGACGAGATCCTGTAAAGAGTTTAGCGACAACAAAAGCCGCTAGAAAAAATATTTCTTACGTTTACCCAACAGATATGATCTATTGCAGCTTGTTGGAGGGACTTTATGACTGGGTGGTTGTAAACGTGATCCGGGAGGAAATATCCACCACAAAATTCGATGAGCACCATAGCTGGCACAGCGCCAATGGTGAACCGGCGGACAGCTATATATTCCTCCACACTGGGAATATAATTCTTTTCTCTGTGTGATGCCTGCTCACGGAGCCCACTGAAGAACCCCAGCATGGCGTCCATCATACGCTCTTTACAAGCAACGCTACTGTTTTCTTCCAAGCGAGCACACCAGCTGTTGTCACGTCAAAATCAATTCTATCAGATTTAAGGTCGATCAACTTACGACTTCGTCATGATCGCCCCTGGTTCGGTCGCCCTGAAATTAATCGGGTCGCGCATAGCAGCCATACAGAGTCCTTCCATTTGTCGATTACCATCAACGTCCAATTCGTCTAGCCAGTCATCCATCGCGAATATGTAGTTCATCCAGTCAGCGGATATGCGAAATCGTAAGGCATCGGCAGTGGGGTACACAAGGGCGGCGAGTTCTCCTAGCTTAATTTTGGCGAAATACCTGCGCCTATCTTCGTCTTGGTTACCAAGATCAGCTGTCCACCGCAAAGAAGCCTTAACCTGTTCTTCGCAATGCGGGTTGCATGCGACAGGATACTGGCAGTGTGATATGATGTCGGGAAGGATAAAGTACGGGCGGAGACCAAGGAAATACTTCAGCCAACCCCAATACATAGTCACATATTCCAGCAAGTGGATAATGTCGACGGGCCATTTGAGGGGTAACTGCCAAGAGTATCCTATCTTCGCTCGCGTTCGACCATAGAAGAAAAGTGAGAAGAGGATGAAGAAAGATGGTGCAAGAAAATTCAACATGAGTTGCAAAGCTGTTGGTGATGGTCCAGGTACTGCCAACCGTCGATACAGACCCCAATGTCGAATGCGACGGAATTTTATACCATCTGATAGGGAGGCGCCCACAAAACCTTGGCAAGCAGTTTTCGACATATGGGGTTCAGGGCCTCAAACGATGTGCTGTAAATGGTTGCTTGAACTTGCAGCATGGCATCAAAGATACGAAAATGGAATATCATTGGAGAGACTGTATTGATTCGAAGCGTGCACAGCACGCGTCAGGCTAAATCCGTTAACCATAATAACGTGGCTATAAAATATCCCAAATACACACCGCAAGGGAAGCCTGCGCCTACGACTTTTAGGCAAGGAAAATCGCTTGCCAATTGGGCTTCCTTCCTTCCTATACCGGTATCCACCCCAAATCGGAAATCATCAAAGATGTAAAGCATTTGAGATTGACTATCCTCGACGTTGGATAGACTCAATAGAGACGTTTTTGGTGAGAACCCACATTTTTCCTCTGGCAGCACGTGGGTTGATAGAGCAGTGGTCGAGATGAAAGGATGTCGGGGAAAAAATCTGGTGACGTTAATTTCCCGGTAGAGCACGGGTGACCGATAAATTGGCTGCGGTAGCGGCCGGTGTTCCGCAAGTGATGCGTCCGAAAGTTAGTTTTTAAAGAGCTGCGTGGCCGGTGCCGACTGCGCAGTCAAATATCTTGCTCCAATGCTGCTGGAATAGCACGTCCACCAGATTATTCGCCATGTTTGCGGGCGCAAACCGTCCAGTGAGCGTGGGATAAAACGTAACTCAATTCACACGTCACGCTAAAGGGACCAAAACAGACTGAGCTGTGCTTTCCCATCAAAATTTCGCTACGGATTTACTAACAAATCGTTCACATGTGCAGCATGAGGCAGCATGCCGCTTTGCCAGTGGAAGAAGGGTTCTGCCTGATAAGGACCTTACCCTCACATGATCTTTTCAAACTTATCCGGATCAAGGGACTCTATCAGCGCTTGGAGCTCAAATTTCTCGGGGTAAGTACAGACAACTCCGGTTTTATTCTTAATTCTCGTGGTAGCGCTGATTTCGACTACACACCATTCTTACGTATACCTGGAATACCTGGAAGTCTCTGAAACGTTTTGCTTGAGCGAAGATTCAGACGCTCAAGTTGATTAAGTCGCAACATTGCCCACCAGTCCCCTCCTCAGTGCGCAGGGTCGGTCAACGATGGCATGACAGTTGCCCCTTGTTTCTGTCCTCATCTATGACATATGATATATGACATTTAACACAAATTCCTAGATATGATGGCCATTGTCCGACCCTTAAATATCCAGGACCATCTTGCAAACGGCCAAAGCTATTTCCCAACTATATTAAAGTCATGCCGTCTTTTATGTAGGTAGTCCTAGCTGCGACCCTTGCACCAAAGCCGAAAGAGGTTTGTTCTCCAAACGGAATCACAATCTTCACAAACTGCGGGGGACGACCGCAAATTTGTCGATTGAAGCTTGAACTAACATTCTTGGACATGGCGCATTCAATACATTATGCAAGATATTCTATCTTACAAGCTACAAAACAAACAGTTTCAAGGGCACGATTCGTATGGTTGCAATATAACACATCTGTGACTCTCAATCAAGACATATCAACGGCATGAACATCGATAATTACCTTCCGACTCCATTGGGGTCGTAAGGTCCGCAGCAAACATAAGGCGGTTCTCCGGATTGGCGTTTCGGGCCTATAGAACGTCGTAGACAGTGTGGATAATACAGAAAATGTGGTACGTACATTGGATCTTCAAGGCAATTCTCAGTTAATATATACATCTATAATATAGAGGGGGAGACTCACGTCATTGGGACCACCACCTATACGATCATCAGCAAAACTCGACATGCAGAGTCAAATTACACATACAGCGAAAGAGGACGGGGCCAGGCCCAAAGCCAATACTAGTAGTCTGGCTCATTGTGGCCGGAAGGAAAAGGAGGGCAGAGAGGATACCGATGGCCACCTTCATTTGAACTGCTTGTGAAACTAAGGAAGGTTGTCATTCACCACCACGTATTTAAATGACCCCCAAGTGCTAATTTAAAAGTAACGCACAGCGTCGCTGTCATCAGAGTACATCTAACCGGAGAATGGTGAGTGTACACTACCTGCACGGCGTAGAATGCTGGGGCTCCTGTAATATGACAGCCATCTTCGTTTCAGTCGCCGGCGCGCTGTCTACAATTCGAGTTAGAATGTAGAGTAACGAAAACCCAACTAATGGGGTTCGGCCAGCTGAATTTAGAACCGTACGTCGCTTATATTCCACTACTCGTAGCGATATTATAAGGAAAAGGACATAGGCGATGGTCAATTATCGACGCTTGAACTCTCGACATCTTCCCAAGATAGGATGACTGGTACTACGGGATGTGCCAGAGTGCAAACGGGTGGCCCAAGCTGAGTCGCTACCGACTTGAAGCCTGACACATCTTAGGACTGAAACGCGTTGCGGTATATGTGCCCTGAGCGTGGTTCCATTGCAGATAATTATCACAAGGATTGATTGACAAAAATACTCACGATTTGCCCGTCCAGCAGAGTGCACTGTAAATTAAGAGCCATCAGTTAGGAATATTAGCTCGCCCTCCGACTCACTTAATACACCGATTGCGATGCACTGCACTAGGGTGCAGCCCCGTCAAACTTACTCGGCTAGGGGTGTCGAAAAGAACCATTTTTTCCCGTCGGTTGGCAGTGAGCACTAAGAAGCTTGGGGCAACGGAGGCAACAAATTTGCCGGTCGTAACGCAAAGTTCAATACTATTCAAGCAAGACATGCTATCTTACTACTACTACACAAACAACTTCGAGTTCAAGGGCCCGGGCACGACTCGTATGGTTGCAATACCACACATCTAGAACTTGCAATCAAGGCATGTATCAACGGCACGGGCGTCTGCAATCACCTTCCAAAAACCTGAGAACCGTAAGGTCCGCAACAGGTAAAGGGGCGTTGACCAGATGGGAGTTGTGGGCCTATGTAACGTCGTAAATAGAGCGTATCTGAGGGCTGTAAACGGAATACGTACATTCAAGCTATAAGAGCAAGTTCCGAGTTGACAAGAATTTGCGAGGTAGATAGTAGGGGGACAGACTCACAGGTGCGGGGCCCCCACCTATACGATAAATCGTCAGTATTCCGTCGGCATGCACAATAAAGGCGTCTAGACATACAGTCAAAGATGATGGGACCTCCGGGATTAATGGTAGCAGTAGTGGTCTGGCTCATCGTAGCCTGAAAGAAGAGGAGAGTAGAGAAGATGCTAATGAGAGTTGCCTTGTTCATTTCTGTGCTTGTAGGGAAGAGAAATTGCGATCGTCTACTACACGTACTTATATTAGCCACGGTCCAGGTGCTAATTTAACCACAGCGCTGCTGTTATTAGATGAAATGGGTCGTCCACGCTGAAATCAGTAGCTGAGGTTTCCGCCGCTACCCGGAAACTCGAGTGTAGATGTCCTATCAGTCTCACTCGACTGGCCGCAGCTATCTCCGTACTGCTAGCCATGTGTTGGCCGTCCATCTAGAAAGGTCACAGTTCCGAGCAATGAAAACCAAAGTAGTAATGGCTCACAGGACAGACTGAGGACAGTTGAATATCAACACCGGTAGACGGACAACAAGCAAAAATAGAATATTTATTCTCGACATCTCGACATTTCAGATCGTAGTCACTTTTGATACATCTCTTCGGGATCAGTAGGCCGTCCAGACCAAGTACTCACGTTTCAGAATGCCCATAAGTGCATACTAACCCGCTCAGTTCCAAGCATCGTGGCACATCTAGGAGCCATTCAAGCTGCGGTTAATGAAACACATCTATATGCATTCCTTGGGGATACCGCCCATTTCAAGGTGCGTGGCATATGGATATTTCAAGGTTATGACAAAAATACTTACATCTTGCTTTTCGGCCCATAATTCCCCGATGGAACTGTAAATAGTCAGTTTGTATTTGCGCCCATCTTGCTAATCAGACCGTGCTTCACGGAGTTTGCAAATACAGTCTTCACTGTGAACCCAAATGGGCTGAGATTCACAGCATTGAGGGTCGGAATTCATTAATTCCGCCTTTAGAGGTATGAATTAAGGGGATTGGAAAGGGGTCGGAATGTTTTGGACTTCCTGATTACAATATTCCATGTCGGGATTATAATTCCGCTCTCTAATAGATGAAAAATTTCTGATGTTTAATATCGGGTCAGGTAGTTTTTTCCGACTCTCAAATAGATGAGAAATTTTCGGTGTTCAGGATCGTTTTTTCGGCTCTATTTTAAAATTTTTTTTTTACAAGTTAAGTCTATCAGCCATACTAGTTTGTAGGAGCCAAAGACACACTCCGATCAACAATGGCCCATTGATTACGGTCCCGGATACGCCCAACAACACATTGCACCACATTAAGATCAACAACCATGATGGGTCCCAATTCCTTGTAATAGTGGATGCCGAAGCTATCCTGCTCACTCACCTTCACTGACTGTATGACAGCATATATCCAATGTGTTGGTGTCGACTGTGACGATGGCCGCATCTCCTCATCTTCATCCTCGCCCGGTCCGTTACCCTCATGATCCTCATCTTCGCCTTCGCCGTTCTCTTCTTCTATATCCACGCCCTGTAGTTCGTCAGGAATCTTGACAACAAATATCCGCAAAAGTTGCCCAAAAAAGTCGCGCAGTTTGAATTCCGGTTTTCTTCGCCTGATATGAGCATAAATATCCACGAGAAGCTGATACTATGTTCAGAAGTCATTAATTAATGCTGCAAAGGCAATGTAGATAACAATAAATACGCACACGGACAAAAGACATGTCTCTCCCGTCTGCACGGAGAGCTACTAATTCACGCGCTTGGATGGCGTCGCCACCGCCAAGTCGACGAACTCGGCCATATTCAGTGATCTTGAGCGGTTTGGGAAAGAGGTTGCGTATATCTTTCGCCTGCTTCGTGAATCGCGTCGCAATAGCCGCCGTGAATTTTTCCCATAAAGCCGGTTTAAGAACCGAGATCCTCTTCGGTGAGGTAAGGACATAAGATGGATCTCCAATGACATTAGATATTTTTTTGATCATAATATACTAGCAAAAGTAAACGTACACCAAGGGAGTGAAAAGTCATGCTCGTGGATAGGAGGTTTTTTGAAGGATAATTCTTGATGAAGGTTGTACAGCAGCTTCGTTTGAGTCAATTGTGCGAAAGCTGTAACATAGTGGTCAATGCTCTTATATGGATAGCGGCGGCTCTTGATGATTGGTCCCAGTGTGCCGCAATAGCGTTCCATTGGAAATGCCCAATATGCCCAGACTGGACCCATGGTCCTGATGCTTGGGGCAATATGGAGCAAGGCATGTACAGTTACTGGGCACGTAGCGACTCGGAGGGGATCACGTCTATAGTACAACCTTCAGAACGGCAATTAGCAAACTTGAAGGAAGTGATAATATAAGATCACGTACCTCTCGTACTCTGTAACCCAGGCATTAAATCCTGCTTCAAGCTCGTCAACCTGTTCAATAGATAGTTCAAACTCCAGGCAGAGCTTCAGGAGGCGTACAAGGGACAGGAAGTGCTTGTAATACAATTCCTGATGGAAGCGACCACGCAGCAAACTCGGTGCTAGATATACGGTCCAGATGGAGCGCATTTCGGCTGTAAGTGGCCGTTTTTCCAACGCGATGTTCGGAATACGTGTTCCGAATGCAGCGGGTATAGTTTTGCCAGCTTCCGCAGTCGCTTCTCCGATTGCTTCCCAAACTGACTTCGCAAAGACATAGCCCTCTTCGCTGTGATCCAGGTGCTTAAATTGTCCTGTCCAAAGAAGGATAAGATTTGGAATGAGGTTTGCCCAAACCAAATGCATAAAGTCGTATGGAAATGATGCAGGAAAAGAAAGCGAGGATAAGATGCTTAGGAGGGGGATACCTTTGATGCCATATTTTTGTGCCAGGCGTTCCGACTCAGCAGCCGTCAAAGCATACTGGACTTGCTGGGCTTGTTGCATAAACTCTTTATGGTTGCGTAAAGGGAGTGCAGACGGGTCATAATTACGGGGCATGACTGTATCTGGGAACTTGTGGCGGTTCAAAGGGACATAGAGTGTCTTGTGGATATCGTTTCGAACCCCTTTAATCATGCACATACGGCATGGGTGTTTGGAGTTATGACCCTTCATGCGCATCATCATCGAAACAGCAGGTATATCACCAAATACAACAATGAGGAAAGCGCGGAGAAGGAATAGCGTTTTCGTCAAAGCGTCGAATGCGGTGAGACCGATTGAGAGTTGGAGGAGTTCTTGGACCAGAGGCCATAGGTAGGAATCTGCGTCGGCAGGTTTTTTCGGACCAGGGATGACACCAACAGAAATGATGTTATCTTTATGGAACCTTTCTTCAGGAGAGATATTGTAGTTGAAAAGGATGATTGGCCAGGCTGTTTTATCGCGCGCATTGAATGGCGTGAATCCGTCCATAGAAATGCCTAAGGCCACATCCCGAGAATCTGAAAAAAAGTGGGATGCAAGCGTTTCGTCTCCAATGGTTACGTTTGACTCCAAAAGGGAACGGTAGTGGGTGCCGTCAAATACATCTTGCACAGAGGATGGTTTGTACTTGTAGCTGGCACGATATTGCATCTTCGTCGCATATAAAGCATTTGCGACCATGGCGCAAAGTCGGGGGATAATCGGGAGATATGTGAAATAGGCATGGGGTTTGCCATTGGTGTCCTTGCGCTCGGTAGAACAGACTGGGCAAGTTTCGAGATCTTCATACGGCCCGGTGTAACAAACACAAGAATTTAAGCATCGTTCATATCGTATTGGCTTGAATCCGGAAAGGAATTGTACACGTCCTTCCGTTTTCTTCAATGTTTGAACCGATGTTGAGGGAAAGACGAACGGAAGTTGGTTGAAGGCTTTTTCCGTGAGGTTTTCATCAAGCTTGTATTGATAGGCACGGAGAAGCGACTTGTCACATTCATCCAAGGTAGTCGCATCTAGATCCATGTCAGTAAAGTGGGAATGAAAGGCATGAAGCTTACACACCTAGCTCTGAGGCTTCTTTGAGAAAGCCTTCTCCGAGCAAGTCCCATGTAGATATGCCCTCTTGACCAGGGGCAGCACTCATGACGTTCTGCCAGTCATCTTCATCCCAATCCTCCTCCTCCTCCTCGTCATCTTCCCGATCAGGTAAATCCCCCCCGTTCATATCCACACCTCCTACCTCCTCCTCGTCCTCCTCCTGGGTAAATTCTGCATGCCCAGTTCCCCAACGAAACTGTTGAACCTGTACAAGCTTGGCTGCAACACGGTTTGAGCGTCGCGCTGTAGAAAGTACATGGCCTTGGTCCGGTAATGTGTCGGTGGGTTCAACTGTGGGCATAGGCTCGTTCATAAGGATATGGGCATCATCTGGTTGTACCAGAACTTCGCCCTCTAGGAGATCCTCACAAGAATCAGGCGTTGTCTCTTCGGCACTTTCTTTCTGCTTCACAGGACGTTTGCGACGCTGAGATGATTTCCCTAGCAGTACTTGTTTCATGGAATAACTTGCCTTCGACTTCTTCCCTCGGCATTGCAAAGTTCGTGTATTCGCGAGAACGTGCAGGGCAAGCGTGCCGGGTCCCTTTCCGCCAAGGTGACGATTTATGGTCGCCCTGGAGAGCTTCCGTTTGCACCCGCAAGGACAAATCTCCTTCTCGTTGGCCATAGTGGAACAGCGTTTGATATTCGATTGGTTTATATGATTTATTGGGCATTACGTGGGAAAGACGCCGGAACTTGCTAGGAACGAGGTCCGGTCATGTTTCGGGGCAGCGCTATAGATCCAAATGCAGGGGATGGTTGGCTAATGGAAAGTGCATCCAAAAAGGCTCTGCCGCCATGTTAGTTTGTTGTTGAGATAACAGGATGTCAAAGAAGGCGTACTTCATCTGGGGAAGTAAGAGATGTCAAGTCTACAGTGCAGTAGACTCATGGGATATGTCCTCTTCATAACCTGGCTTCAAACATGGCCTCGGAAGGTTGGAACAGCAGGCGGATGTGGTCCAGACAGGTGCTAACCACGTTTTAAGCTGATTGATAGATTAGTTAGGCTGTACCTCAAGAAAATCAAGGAAACGCACCTAGTCAGCCAGGATACTATAGAATCTGCATGAAATCCACATTTGAAGGCTCATAGTCATGAGTATAAAGGATCTTGGCGGCGATTATCGCTGAGAGAGTATGCTTGTGATACTGTGGGAAATTTGACTTGTCCCATCGATAACCGGTTGTTTATCTCTGTTTGCACCTTTATCGCAGAATCTCGTCCACAATCACTTTCAGAGTCTGTTATGGCGACTGGAGAAGGCAACCCTGGAGCGTATTGACGATACATCGTGATAGTCAAAAAGGCATC
>KN818330.1:1232-84550 GCA_000827485.1 Amanita muscaria Koide BX008
ATATACGGAGAATGAGCCAGAAGGTCTATATAATTAGTACATGCAACAATAAGATGAAGGGAGCCTGATGTGAGGTGTCAGGTGCATGGCACGAGTCACACTCGTGCTGATCGATCATCGCGCTGATGCTGTGCTGATCTAACTCCTTACGTCGAAACAGATGAATATGGAGAAAACTATACTCAGCCACCACCTGATATCATTGATGGACATGAAGAATACGAAGTAGAACAAATACTCAAGCAAATGGGGAAAGGCAAGACCCTAAGATACTACGTCAAATGGAAGAACTATGCGACAACTGACAACTCATGGGTAAAAGCCGTGGACTTGACAAATGCGGATGAACTCCTAGAAGAGTTTAAAAAGTGTAAGAAGATTGCTTGATTCTCATCCCCACTTCTCATCTTCACTTGCCACTGTTGAGCCATTCACTCCAGTAATACTGTCAACTCTATTCCACTGTCAACAACCTCATTAACTGTCAATGCCTTCCACTGCTGCTGCTGTTGCCGATGCCATCAACAACAGATATGATGTTCTGCTCAATACCCCTGAGCCAATGACCCCTGTGTCTGAACCCGTCATCCCTCCCCTTCCTGACACGCCAGAAACTTCGGAACCTTTTGCAACCGTGTGTAACAACTCTTAGGAGGCTCGCCACTCGTAGACTGAATCCAATAGGATTGCTACAAGCAGAGAGGTAAAGAGTATAGTTAAGTAATTACATGAATAAACACACCGAATATTCGACGCATTGTTTGTACCTATTTATCTACAACTTCAGAACACAACAAATAATAAATATGCTGTAGGGCGTCTAGCGCCCTTACACCGTGCATGCAGCGTTCCTTGCGGCAGTCGCTCACCTTACTGCTGCCATGCCAACAGGCAACCTCTCAGATGCGGTCCATGACCTTATTGTTGTTTGCAAATGACTTTGCGGTCAATTTGGCTGGGGCCACCACCCAAAATGACCGCAAAGTCATTTGCAAACAACAGTAATAAAACATTCAGAGCGCGTAGTCTCATGGACTGATAATTAAGTTAATTATTGATAAAGGTCATTGAATCGGATTCCATGGCTACTAGAGGTCTTCTAAGCACCTCCTAGCACCATGGCCCACTTCCTACACACTGGAGCGAAGCTATTCTAGCTTCGGGAACCCATAGGCCCTTGATGGTCTTACGTTCTGCTTTTTCTCCAATTCTTTGGGGAATTAAGTGTAGTCCCATGTTCCAGGGACTCAGAACGAACTTTGGGAAGTGTTTTACAACTTCCCCTGATCAAACGTCTCGCATTCTGCTGGCAAACTTCCACCATGCACAGAATTTCGCTGGCATCATGTCTTGATTCGAATGTCATGTTCTTCAACTCAGACATTGAGCTCGTTTGACCTCGCTTGGGTTTACCGCTACTCGGAGACCCTTTTAAATCATGTATTTGAGGAATATTACCCTTATTCTTAATTTACAATGGTTTAATAATTTTTACGGGGATTTTTATATAAGATCCAAGAATTTTTTTCTTTTTCTTTTCTTTTTCGGTCCGTCCCAGCTCGTGACGAGTGAGGGAGAATGGGGGGGAACTGCGAGTATGTATACAAGCAGTCTCCAACATTAGAGGCCATTATAAGAAAGAAAACGGCCCCTAATCTGAGTACATGCCATAGTACAAAGATTAGGCCAACACCTCACTTCCAAGGAACAGGTTGGCATCGCCACCTGGACCTCAAGGATCGCCCTCAGCTGTGAGGTGATCATGATGACCACTACTGAGGCTTGGGGATTACCCATGACTCGAGACTCAGTGAGATTGTTGTATGACGATCTTGTGGCATCTCCTCCTCTGAGGGACAGGTTAGTATCACTACCTGGACCTCATGGATCGTCCTCAGCTATTGAGGCGATCCTCACCACCTCTATACTGAGGATCGGGGAATACCCATGAACCGAGACTCAGTGAGATTGTCCTATGACAATCTCGTCATATCTTCCTCCGAGGGACAGGTTAGTATCACTACCTGGACATCAGGGAGCGTCCTCAGCAATGGGGCGATCCCGGAGACATCTGATAGATGAGGATCAATGGAGACATCCTCTGAGCCTCAGCTAGCAGTGTCCATTCCTTGGAGCACTGATAGGCGTGACAAGGAAGAGAAGATTCCGGCCGGAATTTTTTTCTAACAAGAGCCCTGGTCGACCCAATCCTAAATAACTATGGGATCCAAGAAGACCCCAAGATTTTTGATCGTGTCTACCTGCTGCTTGTCCTCATGTCGAACTACTTGTTCGCACATACCCTTGTTCGAGTAGCAAAGCAACGCTACTACGACATGTCTTTCCACTTCGCCCAGATCCTCATCAACTACACGCACATGAACCCTTCATACATTTATGACCGCACTCAGTTGATGTTTTCTTTCGACGTTGCCTTCCGTTTCATTCAAACCGGAGGAGACAAATATATCGAAGAGGTCGTCAGAATTATTACCGCCGGAATTGAAAATTCTGCATGTCTTGTCATGGCCCCTGCTAAAGAATATGGCATTCTTCATCTTTGTCCTGTCAACCTTCCTCACGAACGCCTTGAAGTCATCATGGAAAATATTCGCTTGTATACGCAACATGTACATGAAGATGGGACAATCCATGTCGACGCTGTCTACAACTCCCTTTCCTTCCTTAACCAACTCCTTGCTCGTATCGATCACGTCAAGATAGCTTACTTCCCCAAATATGTTGAAGTAATCCAATGTCTTATCATCCTTGGAGTCGAAATCAAAGGTATCGATCGTCTAGAGACCATCCTCACCAATAGGTCTATTGGAGACGATGTTCATCTTGAAGCTAAAGGAGAAGAATTCACTTTGTCACCTGGCAATGTCACTCGAGGACACGGAGAACAACGACCTCATACTATCAACACCCAGGAGTGTCTCCTGTGCGGACATCAACATTACGCTAATGAGTGTTACTCTCAAGTCATTGTGGTCAAACAAAATTTCCAGACCACCTCGCCGGACAACTCCTTTAAAGCTCACCATGTCGATAACTTTATGACACCTGGAGAGAGAGATCACACCGTCTTTTACTCGGAACCTTTCATCACGACAGAGTTGTCCAGACTGGCAACATGTTGCAAAAGGATAACCGCCACATGAAGACTCGTACTACCTATGCATCGATCACTAAAGAAGGTCACTTTACGCCTTATATTCAAGAGGAGAAGAAGAATAAGCCAAAGAAGGCTAGGAAGCTGGCACAACAACAAGAAGAGGGACGCCCCCATTTCTTTCATGAATTACCGCCTCGTCCAGCATCTCCCAACACTCCCATCGAAGGACCCTCTCGAGTACCCCTCGAACACACCCTTCCTATCCGGCTCTGTAATGCCACCAACACTTATGTTTCCAACCCAAGAAATCGCCAACCTGAACAAACTCGTGAAGACCTTGAAGGTTGCTCCCTCGGTCACCGTACCTCTTATGAGACCATCGACCGAACCCTTCCTCACGGACATGGCGCTATTGCCCAAAATGCCACAACCCATGGAGCCTCTGCCTCTCGTGGAACTTGGCATGCTTGTGGACGTCGCACTCGCTTTGCTTGAATAAGTAAAGTCGGAGTCTTTACCCCTAGTGAGAGGGTAATGTTACAAACTCAGACTCACTTTATGACATTGTACATTTACCTCTATTTGGATTCATGCACTTACTACATTGCTATGACACATCGGTCCCTTGTATTACTAAACATTACATCACAGTGACATCATCATTAATCAGCACTCCACATTGCTGTACAGTAGGCTATGTTTCCTTGTTCTCTATATGTCTTGTCATTGTTCCACTTATATGTTATCCTTTGATACCTATGGAGATGTACCTTACCATTGTTCAGTTTAGGGACATCTTGTGTACTATAAAAGTAGTAGATTAAGTCTGCAGTAGTCAGACTTAATATAGCGATTATACTCTTATCAGTTGGACTTCCTTGAGAAGCTCTTCTGACTAGAACACTTGCCACGGTCCTCAAGCCTTAGACGATTCCTTGTGATAGTCTTAGGTGGATCTACTTGTTGGCGTCATCGCTCAAACTTGTGACTTAGCTTGTCGGTCATAAGCTCATTAACGATTAGTAAACTTATCCTTGTGAAAGTGATCAAGGACTAAGTCGTGACACTAACTACACATGATGTGCTACAGGGTTCTGGGTATGACAACATAGATAACAAAGATAGTCCTAAGGCCTAGCTGGGTCTAGTCGTTGTCTGGTCTGTGTCTAGATGTGCCTATGTCTGGATGCGTCTAGCCAGGTCTGGAGTAGCCTAGATCCTGTGATGTGACATGCACGTGATGCGTGACTGTGACTCTGTGATGTGTGCCTGATGTGTGACACCATGACCGTGATGTGACAGTGACCATCATGTGATTTCCTATAGTCCGAATAAACGCCGGTAAATTATCAGTACTAAGTAAAAGTAAAATGTAAAAAGTGTCTTTTGTCCATGGTTCATAACAAGCACGTTCAAAAGTTGTGGGGCCTTCGAGAGTCAAATCCTGAATTCTGGGATGGGTCGGCAAACACCTTGCTTGCTCGTCTCTCAGAGTCAGACTCTCCCTCTTGTTTCTTCGTGCCCCCGACCTTCGTGTCACTGCCCGGATGCCCACGACACATTCAGCTCACGTAATGCTTTCCCCACGTAGTCTCTTAACCCACGATAACGACCCATGTAGTCACCTAACCTGGCGTGATAACGACAACCCTGATAAGTTCTTAGTTCGTTTGCCACATTCAGTACCCAAGTTAACAGTGATAAGTCTGTATGTCTAATCGAATCGTCCTATCCTCTACGCTTCACCGTCATATTCCCCCAGTTTCTCCATAGCTCTTCCCCTCTTTCCCCGCCTCAGGCTTCTCCTCCCTCTTTTCCCCCCCTTTTCTTCGCACTCGGGTCGCTTTTGCAAATGTTTTGAACTTCTTTGGTGTGATGTCCAGCGTGATCGGATCGCGTTTGATGAATTTCAACTTCCTGGGAACCACTGGTTTCCCATAGTTCGCCGGGGGTGAGAGTACCTGCATCTGGTGGATGTCAGCTACGAACGTGCCCCACCACAGGACATCAGAATGAGTGGGTAGGTAGATTACTGAAGCACTGTATGTAGTGTCGGAGAGAGAAAACGTAGTAGTGCTCGTCTTCAAGCAGCATGGCTCAAGGCAGAGGGCGTTCAATAGATGAGGATGAAGTCTAGCTGCGACCCACTAGCGCTACTACACAGAAATCGTCCGACAGGTTTGCCCACATAGAAAGATCCAGCGATATGGTCGGGAAGAACATCTTCGCTCAGGCGGCAGCAAGGAGAGATGTTGTTGGGCAACCTCATGCGTTGTTGCATGAAACGGCTGGAATGGCGAAACGTGGGAACGCGTTGCGGAGGAGAACGGAAAGCGCGGGTCAGACCGGGTAGGTGAAAAAGCGGCTTCAATAAGGGGGCGCCATAGACCTTGCTAGCAAGGTAATACATCACCTCCGGTTGAAGATATACCACAGCCTGAGGACCACAAAAATGAGCCTGTTACAGCTGATGTATACACAGAGTAATACAAGGCTCAACAAAGGAGTTCAAGTTTGAGAGCGACGAGCGTCAAGAGGTTTCTGAGGTTCTAAGGCTTTACTTCCACCAGACTAAAGAGCCAAGTACACAATGGTATTGCTCAGCTGAGGTCAAGCTGAGGAGCACTAGCTAAGTACATGGGGTTTATATAGTACAGAGACAATGGTGGACGAATAAGGAGAACAATAGGGATCTATATATAAGTACAATGGGAGAGAGGACAATAGAGTGATGGGAGCACAGCAATAGCTGTGTGCGGGAACAGAAAGGCTGTAAGGCCCAGAAGGGAAGTGTCCAAGGTAAACAGAGACAAAGAGAGATAAACAGAGAAAAAGCATCAGCAAAAGGTCGGACAACTTAGGCTAGCTTAGGCAGCTTAAACCGACATAGCTTAACCTGACTTAAACCAACTTAGGTCACTTAAACCCAACTTAGGGTACTTTTGTCTGACATCAGGTGGTCTAAGTTGGGTTTAAGTGGCCTAAGTTGGTTTAAGTTGGGTTAAGCTATGTCAGTTTAAGCTGCCTAAGCTGCCTAAGTTGGCCGACCTTTTCCTGATGAGAGAGGGCATACTCGCAGGCTGTAACAGAGCCTAAACCCGACATGGATGATGTTGATGTTCCCGTCTCAGCCTTGGTCAAAAGTGTGGTCAAAACAAAGACCCCGAAAGGATATCTCATCATACCTGGGAGTGGGATGGAGGCAAACACAGCAGCAGAGTTTTTTGACGATGAGCATATTGAACCAAGTGAACCGTTGACAGTGGCGCCCACAATGGAATTTGGTCATGGAAAACGAAAGAAGAAGCCAAATACACTTTATGATCAGTCAAGACTCAACATTCTGGCGCCATAATGATTCTGATTCTGAAATTGATTAGTTGCGTATAGATAACATCCAAAATTACATTTTTTTGGTGATTTTCTGCCTTTTTTTTGAAGGAGTGGCTTAGTGATGTGGCAATGTGGCAATGTGGCGACATGGGACTGGTCAAATTTCAGCCAAATGTGACATGTGACACGTGACGGCAATTGATAGAAAAAGCCGGCCAAATGCTGTGTGACGTGGGACAGTGGACGAATTTCGGCCAAAACCACTAGGCCTGTGACGCGTGACGGCCGAATTGAACGAAATGGTACAGTAGTAAATTACCTTGCTTTTATAAAAATAAGATAATTTCACTTGAACCTGAAATAACAGTTAAGGAACTGTTAATTCGATAATGCGTAATGTAGATTAATTTTTCAACCGTACGGAAAATAACTGAAAAGGTTACATAACCTACTTAATAATCAAAAATTCACCGATTGGGTTTTTCCTGATGACCCCTACAGTCTCCTGAGACTCAACACAACCTAAATATAGCTTTCGGCTAACGATCGTCATTGCTGCAGTGGGCCATGGCATGTATCGATCACACCTCCTCTCAAAGACGAGCAGCTTTTGCTGTGATTTCGCGCCTTCTGTCATGCCTCGTCACTGAACGAATATTGCGAGCCTTCTATGCATGCCTTGTCGACACTAGTTCCGCAACCGGTATCGTAGTTGTTCTTTCAACACATCTTATATCAGAACACCCCACAATCAACCGACCGTTGCGTGCGTGCGATATTCTAGCGATTGTGCCGGTGCATCATCCTCCAGTGTGCAAGGACTCTTTTGGGTGCAATTATGGCCAACCAGTCATATTACTAGATCCGCTTGACATGTTGCCGGAGGTATATGAACTGGCTGAAGCCGGCTCTGAGGAGATCGATGTACGCCATTATCACTGTAACTGTCAGGCAAACGACTTGACAACGCGACAGAAAAATATCCGCGATAACATCTTCAATACTCTGTCGCCCCCTTCATGGAAATTAGACTCGACTAGCTTGAAGAGCTGTCACGATCCTAGTCGAATCTGGTCAAATTTTATTGAAGGAGTCGTCCTCCCTGACAGCCTCCGTGAATCAATCAGAATGGAGCTGATGAGCTCTTACGATTGGCAATGTCTGTAGGCATTTTTTCGAGTTGATAACTACTTAGTGTGAGTATGCCCCAGTGACGACCTATGAAAGTCCGCCGCAGTGCCCTACCTTGAACTCTACTCCGATCGAGTGGGAGCAGAGCCTGGTTGCTGGTCACCCTACACACCCTGTGAGTTTTGCTGGTTCCAGTGATATTGGGGGACAAATCGCGCCATTGTAGATGCACCGCGCAAGGATGATGCCGTTTGATCTTCCCAAATATGATTGGTACCATCCACGCATCCGCTTTGTGGCGATCTCTAGATGCCTTTTAGACATTTTTGGCCCGCTTGAGGATATTCTCCTTCCATTGGCTGAAAGGGCTGCCAGCCGATGCGGTCGTACGCTTCCAGCTCGCAACCGCTTTGCAGTTGTACCTGTCCACGAGTTGCAGGTTCATAACATTATAGCTAAAATCCCGGAAGCAGAGGTCTTGCATCCGGACATCAGCATTAATGCACTAGCGCAGTCTAGTATAAGGTATGTACTCTCCGCGCCATCTCCAGTGCATTAAATTAAAAATATATTTACAGGACCGTTGTCATTCCAGAACTACCTGGAATCGCCCTTAAACTGGCTGTTGGGGTTAAAATATCTTCATCGCTGCGCACAGTGTCACATTTCACTGCGACCTTTGGACCACGTTTCTCCGCCCTGCTTCCCCGTTTGAAGTATGAACGCGAATTGCTTAGTGTGGAAAGAGAGTTTACCAGTGCCGTCTATCGCTCAGCGAATCCTGATGTGGCAAAACATTTGTCGGTACTATTGAGAGAGGAATATCAACCGGCACCTAACGAGAAGCTCATTGTTTGTGCTGCGCTTCTTGAAATGGACCATCTTGGAAGCCCCCATGGTGTCGCTGCCATCCGACATGTATTGCATCTAGACACGCCATACGAGCGCGTCGAGTTCTTGTCTCAGTAAGCATGCTTTCCCTGTTTGAAAGATGGTCTTCGAATACTATCGTCATCTAGATATCTTCGGGTTGCATGTCGCGCCTTACTCCCACCGCTGATTTACAATGGCGTGGCTTTGGAGGCTCATGCACAAAACGTCTTGGTGCGATTGGATATCCGATCAAAATCTGTTCTAGGGTTCGTCTATCGTGACCTTGGTGGCCTTCGTATATACCCCCCCCTTCTTCGACAATCCACAGGTATTGACTTTCAATTCCTTCCCGGGCATTGTGTCCAGACAGAGACACTGGAGGAGACATTCCCAAAATTTTATCACACATTCGTTCACAACCATGTGCAACGCCTGATTCGAGTTCTTGACCTACATTATAATGGGATTGGGTGGGGACTCCTAAGGAAATACATGAGAGAGGTCATCCCAGTGGGACATGCTTTAGAAAATGCATGGTTGGATTCCTCGAGCAGAGAAGTGCCCTCGAAATGTCTGATGCGGATGCGGATGCGCGATTCCTACAGAGATGTGAGCTCTACTCTTTTACTGGGGATCTAGATTAACATTGATATAATGACAGATGGTCTATGGCCCGTACCCTAACATGATCTTGTTCAATCAAGACAGTGTGGCCCAAGTACCAGCCTGAGCAGTGAATCGGACGAAATTTCAACAAAATATACAGCAGTAGTTGTAGAATTGAATTGACAGCATTATTTGTTTTTTATTGTTTTACTTAAATATAATAGGCCTCTGCACTTATTATTTATATGGCGGTCCAAGCCTTCTCTTTTTCTCTCCTTCGTTAGGGACCATCTAAGGTGAGAAGTGTAATGCCTTTGTCAGTTAGCTCGCTGAAGGCGTTTTTGAACGTTCAACCTATTGCTACGTGAGTGACAAGCTCGAGCTCAACGCTAGATCTGTAGCCACAGTTAAACTCTGGATTCAAGCTGCAGGTTGGTTGGAGCGCGCTTCCGCTCCTTCATTCATACCCATGGCAGGATTTTGCAAGTTTTGACTATCGCAAGAGCCGCAATAGTGAATTAGATTGGGAACTGGCGAATGAAGGTGCTATTCAAATGTCAACACAGACATGTAAAGAGAGATCGAAAACTCACGAATCTAGACATGCCCACCATTCTCATGCGTAGGAAGCATTTTGATTCAACCATGCTACTGTCCGGAGATAGCCACATCTTATATAATCCATGACCCTTGGGTACGATATCCATGAGGTGTTTCCGAACAATCCTCCAGCCTTGTCCACTATAGTGCAACCCTAGCACCCGAATAAGTTGCTGCAGGTGGTTATGTATCACCGTATGATACATCCGCTTGTAGACGTCATCCAAACTAGGGGCAACTATGGAGTGCCCTGGGAGGCAGTCGAAGATAACGCCTGTGGTAGCACGTAACGTTTCTGGATGAACACGCAATCCACCATAATCCCGCACAACAAAGCCGCGGATTTCTTTTGTTCTCTGATCAAAGCGTGCCAAGCAATTTTGTGGATGGCACTCGAAGGCTACGCCATTGTAGAGCACTGAAGGGAGAAAGGCCATTAAGAAAATCCTTACGAATCTATGGCGTCGATCAGCGGAACCCAAGGGGAAAACGACCTGGAATGTCTACTTGTCAAGCCAGTCTAAGCGCTTCTCTTCTGTGTCCAGCTTGAAGATGCGAATGACAGCAGGCAAATCTCCGCCCTCTCCTGCATGTCCACTCTCGACTAAAGCAGTACAAACAATCAACCTCTCGCCCCTTTGATTGTAGGTGCTTTCGTGATCTTCCCGCACGATGGCGGCACAGTGTTTGGCAATTTCACCGTCAAGGTGAGCATGCACGACGCTAGCTAGCTCCCTTACGACGGTGACGATATTCGGATCCAATTGCAGATATGGAACGACTTGCGAAGAGAAACGGGGGCCCAGGTACGCGGCCTCAGGAGAAATCGTACGCACTGTGGATGTAAGCTTGAGACCGACCGCCAACTTCAACGAACGGTCGACAAAAGCATTCGGAACTAGGACAGAACTGAGGCGTTCGTTAACATTTGCAAGCAGCACCAAAAGAATGCGTACCGGATGCTCTGTTGAGCGACAATCGGGACCATGTACTTTTCCGACAGTATTTCTACGTCAGGAAACTTGTTCAAGATGTGCTCGACTTGCAATCTGTGCACAGGTACAATCATACGATCTTCTGCTATCGCTGGCCATTCTCCGGCAAGACGCGAGGCGAGATCGACGACGGGCTTCATGAAATACTCAAAATCATTTGTCACTTTCAGCTGAACTTTCGGCACCACTGCAAATCGCAGGTTTGACTGATAGAGGTCGCAGTTTTCAGGGACGTAATCAGGTAAGGGCGGTAAAAAAGAGCGAGTCTTATGCATCTTGGGCCATAGTTAGCAAAGAATCGTTCGTGTAGCACCATGCAAACCGGATGAGTTGGGTGCCCCTCGATTATAGATTGTTCCCATTCAATGTTAGGTGACATAAACTGCGGTGCCTTGGCCGGATTTTGAAACGAATATGCTAGTCAATCTCAGTCACCCGCTCATCATTTACTCCAACAACTTACTCTGCCATCTAAGCGAACTGGCGATCTCGTTTGCTATTTCATTGGTCGAAGGAGATTCCAAATTCGCGTAGTGAGCATATATGTTCCATAAATGAACTGGATCCCAACAGGGCTCAAAAGCCGTTTGCTTGAACCATCCACAGTTTTCGAGTGTTCGTGAGATTGCCGCAGCCAACTTCACGTGTTGACATTCGTTATTGAATTCATTAAGAACTAACTGTGCATGCATCTGATCTTCGGAAACGATAAAAATCAGAGGGACCATATCCAGGGGATCCAAAAGGCTAATGGGCTTGGCAGTCGAAAAAGAACTGGCGTCGGACAGAATAGGGACATGCTGTAATGGAATCACTGCGAAAAGACCACTTGGAAGAAGAGATGTAGGTACAGCATTTGAAGTAGGATCATCGAGTAAGACGATGGCAAAGCCTACTGCTGTGACGTCTGAGAGAGGGAAGTAGACAGCGCGAAGAAGGGATTCGGCGACAAGACAGGTAATTAATCTGGAGGAGACAGAGAAAGCAGCACGCTGAGGTGGCGAGAGGTGAGCCAGACGAGCTGCAGATGGATACATTTGAGGTGATGATTCAAGTTATTCCCGATAGCCGCCGTAATCTGGAGTCACAATCGCGACATGTCACAGCACGTGCGCTGCGTGTAGCATAGGTTGGACACCGCCATCATGTTGGACGACATCGACAAGACTCAGATTGGACGTTATGGCACAATCTCCCTGCTCAAGCGACAAGACCCTCCAACAGTTGTAACCTCTTTTGGCATTGACACCGAAGAACTCACTTTCGGGCGCGATCGCGATTGCAGTATACGCTTGTATTATGCTGACATAGACTCTATACATTGCAAGATCGTATTCGAAGACCGCAAGGTATAATCTTTTTTGAATCCAGACCAAGTATTCAGACGCCATCTTCTTTCAGGCGTTCCTTATTGTCTTGGGCAAAAATGGCCTTTTAGTCGATGGTTGCCTGGTATATCCCAACCCAGCCGTGCATGGTGCCCAAACCACGATACCGCTCACAAATAACTCCGAGATAGAGATACACAACAAACGGTTTCGCTTCACATACCCTCCTAAGGAGCTCCGTGCTATGCTGTTTGCATCCCCGATACGTTCGTTGTACCCTACCATCCTTACGTATGGCTGACAGCCTGCTAGGGCCAACTCGAGCTCCTCGGTTATCTATGATACATTCTGCCCAAGTGTTCTCACCGAAGCTACCCAAGAACTTTGAAGGGAATCTTCGATTGTTACAGAGTCCACTCAAAAGCACCTTCCTTCGTTCTCCGCTCAAAGGATCTAATCATGTCTCTAACGGTAACCAAGATAGGAGCAAACCAACATATGATCAATCATCCGGACATGACTGGATTTCCGATGACGAAGAGGGATGCGAGGAAATCGTATTGGTGGAGGGTGACAATCCTCGCGTCGTGGAGGAAGAAAAAGATCTCGTCATTGTTGAAAATGTCGAAGTACCTCCACCTTCTACTTCATTTGAATCTGCATTTTCGCCCGGCCCCCATAATGAGCATCGCTTACATCTCTCCATCGTGGATCCGCTCCAAACACCCCACCGCTGCCGAAACTCCCGTGACAGTCTACACCGTGCCGTGCTCATCCGCAGTGCACAACGTGCTGTGCTGCATGCTGAGAAAGAAGAGGATGAGCTGGAGGAAATGGAGGTTCTTAGTGTTGTTGCTAGTGATGATGATGAGGATGAGATTGTAGATGAAACTGACAGCAACAGGGGTATGGACGTCTGGAACGAGGAGCCAACCAGCGAACAAGCCTTGAAACCAATGCCACGTAACGCTGAACGAACCCAATCGTTACAAGATTTATCCACTGTAGTCGAGTCGGCTGAACAAGATCCGTTGTTGCAATTGAAACTATGCGAGGATTTGCAATGGAAGCAGGGCGACATTGAAGGGGGGCAAAATGAGGGCACCCAGAGCTTGGCGAGTGCAAATTCAACCAATTTAGCCACTTGCTATGAATCAATCGACAAGTGCAAGTACCTAGGTGATTTTAGGACACCTCAGCCTCAGTCCAGGAGGCAGTTTCAAAAGCCACTAGGCCGAAGTCTTTTTGCCTTTAAAAAGGAAAGTTCTGGGGATGCCTCCAGAGTGCTAGATGACCCAACAAGTAATTCACCCGGGAGAGCAAGATATTCCATTGCATCAGGTGAGCCTCGACGAATGCTCATCGAGATGCCGTGGCGCGTGGAAGACTTGGTCGTTCCTGCAAAGTCGGAGGAACATCGCGTTGTCAGTCCTCGTGATATAACACACGAGGTGCACTCTACGGAATCCAACTCACAATTGAATATCGCATATTCCGTCACGCCAAGCTCTGCAAGAAGAGGGGTAGATGAACGAGAACGCAAGGTAATTTTTTCTTATTGTGCGTAACCTGTTATATGACATTATTTTGACAGGCCATTCGAGAACGACGGCGCAGTGCGCTACGTGAAATGGATTCGTTTTTTGCAGGGGGTATACCGGGTATGGGTTCGACACCAACCAAAAACACTGCCGTTCCGTACCGTCAGGATCAGAGCTTGTATGACACACCCAAAAGGAACTTAGTACCTTCGCTAGAAGAGAATGTGGTGACCCTTACTTCGCGGAAAGCTTCTGACAAATCGACAGTCAAAAGCGAGGATGACGAGGAGCTTGACACACAGATTTTGCTCGAAAGAATGAAAGTGACAGTTGAGGAGATGAGGAGGAGGCGAAGTACAGTGTTCACCCCCCCATCATCTTTGGTGCAACGCAGAGAGCCACCTTTATCTAACAATGCCGCCCCTGTTGCCAGCCCAGACGTGCGAATGCAAGTGGCGAATTCTAGGGAACAACATCCAATGGACCAGACAGAGGAACCTGGAGAGCAGCAACCTTTCTCCCTCCTTCGTCCTCCAAAGGTTGTCATAGAACCTCTTCAAGACGAAAATGAGAGCCGCTCTATGGAGGTATGTCCCTCATTTACTCATATCGTGAGTGACTCATCTGTTTGCTTTGTTTGATAGAAATCCTTCTCTCAACTAATGAGGTCGGAATCTCCAGAGGACCTTGAGCAGCCCAGTGAAGACATCTGTCACATTCTGGAACAAGACATTACCATACCGTCCGAGAATGCGGAGAATCCAACATGCGATATCACTGGGAGCAACCCGTACACTGTCCACCGTAGTACACGCAGCCGGACTGCCTCTGCCGAACCAGAAACAAATTTGTTGGCTTGGGAACGTGATACGGTTCACAACGACACACACATACAGCAATTTAATTTAGTTCCCAGCGGCCGTCCCGCCAAGGATACAAGAAAGGGTCCAAGGGGAGATCGCGCGCCTGCGCCATCCGCCGCTCAATTGAGAGGCAGAAATTGTCGAAAGCCCCAACAGAAAACGACCATTGAGAGTCGAATATCATCCAGTGACTCCGAAAAGCAAGAGATGCCAAACACGGAGTCGGAGGACGAAGAAGACAAACGGGAATCCACGCCAACGCCAGCACCAAGAACAATGAGGACTTCGAGGCGTGGGGTTGGTGTTGCTTCCGTGGCCAACTCCGGACAGCTCCAAGATAAAGCTGAGGATCCGGAACAGATACCACCAAACGCTTCTAACCGCCGATTGAAGAGATCCACTGCGGTGGAACCAAATTCTGATGCCAAAAGAAAGTCTCGAAAAGCAAAGAAAGAGGATCAAGGAACTTCTGAAGTTGAAGGGACAAGGAAAACTAGGACGAGGTCTGCCACAGTCAATGGCAGTGCATCGAGAACGACAAACGTGTCAAAGACACCTGCAACGCGGAGCGGAGGTAGGAAAACTCCTGTAACGGCCCCATCCGCCATCCCAGTCGATTGTGAAGATGAGAAACCGAATGGTGGCAAGGAGAATACCCGGAATTCAAAGGTGACACCGGCAGATGGAACAAGGGTTAGGATATCCAGGAACAAAGCCACGTCGAACACCGCCACAGTTAGCCGTGTCAAGGCTGAAGGGGTTTCCGCTGTACAACGTGTGACAAGGACAAGGACAAGGGCTCGGACTTGAAGTGATAGGCATGAATGATCTAAGTAAATTCTGTAGTGGACATACCGCTGGGACTCTACCGTAGCCAAGACCAATTGAATTGTGAGATAACAATCTACTGAACAACATGACAGGTCAAAGAACTTTGGAACCAAAATCGGTTCTACTGCTTTTTCGGTCTTTTCCTAACCTCCTCATCTTTGCAAGCGTGTAACATTAGCTTGTTGGGCGACCCCGGTGTCATCCCAGAATGTCCTTTTGACCAATCATATGAAACAGCATATGCAAATACTGTGCCATTGCGATTGAATGCGGTAGTTGTGATTGGAGCTGGGGCAGCGTCAAAGGCTAAATTGAGGCACAATTAGGTTATCAAGATTTCAGTCAACCGACTTTTCACCAACTTTTCAAGCGAGTGCGAGCATCCTTGTCCCAGAAGTGAATCGTGCCATCGGAGCCTGGTGCAGGATATTATTGGCAGCAAATACATGACTTGATATACGTACCGCAGGTTGAGAACGTGCCATGCACCGGATGGAAAGATATATCGTTCACAGCAAAGACAAGAGCCTGGTCTTTTGCACTAGGGGTTGAATCCCGGCGGTGGCATTTGAAGGAAAAATTGTTGCTTAAGAATGAACTGTCATTGGAAACATCAACATAGAATTTGCCAGAGAAACTCACGAACTATCTTTGTCTTCAACATATCTTAGGGGAGGGTAAGTTCAGACGCTAGACCATTGCGGACGAGGAACAAACTGGATGGCAACCCTTCCCTCCACACTTCCCACCGCAAAACCACTACTTGTCGAGGCAGTGAAACAAGAAACGACGCGTGTCTGCCACTTGAGTGGAGATTGTATAGACTAGAGGAAATGTCATTCTAGAGTCAGCGACTTGTTGAGATGCGGGTACCTTGTATGGGGTACTGGGATTGGTCAAGTTATAGATTTGTATATGCCGCTCAGCCGTTCCAACAACCATGAGTGGATATTGGACGTCAAGTGAATAACAACGTTCTGGGAGTTGAACACTGGCCACAGGCGTGGGGGTGCGGAGATCCCAATACTACGTTGAGACAAGAGTTAGACAGTCCACCATAGCGATGTTAGCCAAATACCTTGAGTGTCTTATCCCAGCTACCTGTGACTAGAATGCCTGCCTGAGGAGCATCAATCCACTTTAGTACCTTTACAGGCGCATCATGCTGAGCGACTTGAGTAGGTTGGCCCGTTGTAATATCAAGCATACGAGCCGCATTGTCTGCACCGCCAGAAAAGACCTTGTTGCCTTCCTGGATCCGTGTCAATGGTGAACCGCACGCGTTTGTCGTGAATAACACGTACCTTGTTCCAGCAGACACCTAAAACAGGTCCACTATGCTGATACATAGCCTTGCCCTGAGTTTGACCGCCAGCCCCTACTTCATATATTCGGACCTGGTGACTGCCATTTTAGAGACCATTGTTACAAAGAGATGAGATATGTTACGCTGTTATCCCAACTTCCGACGGCGAGATAATCTGCCTGACTCGAAAACGCGAGGGATGAAATGGAATCACTGGGAGGTTCTGACACTTCAACATCCTTTTCTGCAGCAGTTGAAGTGGTGCTCGAAACGCCAGGAGCTGTGGAAGCAGTGCTAAAGTAGGCCATTGAGCCAGTGGCGAGTAATAAAGAGGAACAGTGATCACGCGGTTCACATAATCACACACTAAGTAAAAGAGGGAAAAAATTTGGGCCTTGCTGGGAATCGAACCCAGGCCACTTGCACTTGTGCGAGCCCAAAGCAAGTATCGTACCTCTAGACTACAAGGCCTCTGATTCAAAATCGTGCATTTACAATATTGCACCAAAGAAGTCCGATGTTCGTTTCTGCCACTACAGCACTACTATCCTTTTCTTTTTCTTTCTTTTTTTTGATGGAACGAAAGGTGAAACCTTTTGTCTGAGGGGCAGGGCTTCCCACTACCCTGACTTCGGGCTAAAAATGTGGGCCTTGCTGAAGTTGCTGGGAAGCAAATCCAGCTCACTTGCAAACGTACCTCTGGACTACAAGATCACACGGAATGATTTGATTGACAAGGACTGCTGGGTCGACCATGAGTCATCTTTGATTAATTTTACTCTGCACAGTGAGATGTAATTGCCAAGAAGGAAAAATCAACGTGGCGAACATGCGCAAGACGTCATGTCGACTGCCGGCTGTATATCCACAGAACTGCGCTACATACTCATGCAATCTTGGCGTGGGAGTTTTGGTCTTTACAGCAATCTATAAATATCACCTACAAGTTGCAAGTCGGTGAACTCTCTTTACTCACGCAATCCCTTTGGCGACGGTGTACGATGTCCTCTCGTGAACGCGATGACTTGCAGAGCATTCCAGAGATAACTGTGGAATTTTCTCATTCAACTGTCGCCTTTGACGACCGTCACGGTGACGGTGCTGATGAAACTAGTACATATGCCTCTTCTTCCTTCGCCAACAACTCTGGTTTACTGTCGCCCCATAAATCCACAAGCTTCCCTCGAGACGGTCGTGCTTCGCCAACAACTGACTCTTCGGATAACTCCTGTCCGCCTTCACCGACGATGTCCTACTCTTCATCATCTAATTTTCCAACTGCCATGGTACTGCGGGACAACCAGCCTGACCACAAATATGCACACACGGCTTCTCTTCTGTCGCCTTCTGGTAGCTCTATGAATATCAACGTCGGCCCTACAGCCGATTTGCGGCACGTCGGATCAGCGACTTCAGACATAACACATGTATATGAAACAAAGGAGCGCGCTAAAGTATCACCACATGACAGCTCTCGCTCCGGTGAGCTTGGTGACAAGAATGCTAGCCATCCCACCAGACCTGCTACTAATTCAGAAGACATTGATATGCCTTTCATGTTTGACCCCAATGCATTGGCTCAGATGCTGGACCCTAAGAGTCCCGAATCCCTGACCCAGCTTGGCGGTGTTTATGGTCTACTTCGCGGACTGGGTACAGACCCCATACGTGGTATTTCTACGCTACTTCCGAAAGAGCGGAATAAACCACCAGGACAGGGTGCCGGCTTGGATGTCTCTAATCGCCACCATACGATGGATGATATCGCAGGGACGGTGCCTATAGAGTTATCAGAACAAGTTAAACCACACCTCGATGCTTCCGACGAGGCAGCGTATCGTGCTTCGTTAGAAGACAGGCGACAAGTCTATGGCGAAAACGTACTTCCCTATCGACCGAGCAAAAGTCTTCTTTTTCTCATGTGGGCAGCGCTCAACGATAAAGTCTTGGTATGTCATCACTTTGGCCTTTCCCACTGTACATAACAGTCGGACAGATCCTACTATCAATTGCTGCTGTTGTTTCTCTGGCATTAGGACTCTTTCAGGATTTTGGAACTCCCAGACCTCCAGGACAGCCTCCCGTTGATTGGGTAGAAGGCGTTGCAATCGTAATAGCCATCCTTGTAGTCGTAAGTGCCTGGGCATGTCGATAACATCAGATCAAGCAATGTCACGTTTCTAGGTCTTGGTCGGTTCATTGAACGACTGGCAAAAAGAGCGGCAATTTCGTTCATTGAATATGAAAAAGGACGAACGAGGAGTTAAAGTAATTAGGGATGGTACTGAGGCAATCATTGATATCAAGGTAGGGCAACTCCTTCAACATCGTCAGGAGGTTCTCAAGTAATCTCTAATAGGAGGTCGTCGTGGGAGACGTAGCGGTGCTCGAACCAGGCGAAGTTGTGCCGTGCGATGGCGTTTTTCTGAGTGGCTATAATGTTAGGTGCGATGAGTCAGGCGCAACAGGTGAATCCGACGCCATCAGGAAAGTTTCTTATGAGAAATACATCGAACTATGCAATGTTCAGTCCTCACACGAGAAAAAGGAGCCTAGACACATTGATTGCTTCATCTTGAGCGGAAGCAAAGTCTTGGAAGGCATTGGGCGTTACGTTGTCGTCGCAGTGGGCACGAAGAGTTTCAATGGGCGGATCATGATGGGTAAGAATTCCTTAATTTGGTGACCCAATTTACTAACAGTGTTCAGCGCTGCGGGGAGACACTGAAAGTACCCCTCTCCAGTTGAAACTCAATGACCTTGCGGAGCTCATAGCTAAAATTGGGTCTATTGCTGGCCTGACCCTTTTCACAGCGCTGATGATTCGTTTCTTCGTGCAACTGGGACTGCATGACCCGGCACGGTCAGTATTCACATGCTACCTCAGCTAAGGCTGACTAGCTTTGCTTTTTTAGAAACGCAAATCAAAATGGTGTAGCGTTTGTTAATATACTCATCATCTCTGTGACGCTCATTGTTGTCGCTGTTCCCGAAGGTTCGCGATGCGTATTCCTCGCTTTCACGTATTAATTGTTCGAAAACAGGTCTGCCTTTGGCCGTCACCCTAGCGCTCGCTTTTGCTACGAAGCGCATGACGAAGGAAAATCTGCTCGTACGCGTTCTTGGATCGTGTGAAACAATGGCGAATGCATCCGTTGTGTGCACTGACAAAACGGGAACACTCACTCAGAATAAAATGACCGTTGTTGCTGGATCAGTCGGGGTTCATGCAAAATTTGTTCGCCAGCTCAGCGAGAATGCCGCACGTTCCAACGCTAATGAAATGCCTTCGAGTTCTGCTACGACGCGGAAATTCCCCGAGGACTTTTCCATCGATCAAAAAGAGTTGAATGAAGTTTTGCAACCGCAGCTCGTTGCATTATTTAACGAGGCCATCATCATCAATTCAACGGTGATCGAGGACGTTGATCCAGTGACGAAAGGGACCGTCTTTGTGGGCAATAAGACAGAAACGGCTTTACTTCAATTCGCGAAGGAGCTAGGTTGGCCTGATTTCCGTCTAATACGTGACTCGGCAAAGGTTATTCAAATGATCCCTTTTTCGAGCGAGCGAAAGGCTATGGGTGTGGTTATCCAGCTCCCTGACGGCCGCTGGCGGGTACACATCAAGGGTGCAAGCGAAATTTTGACGAAGAATTGTACTAGATACGTCGTCGTCCGCAAGGATCATGTGAAGCAGACTCAAGATCAATCGGGAGTTGAAACTGAAACTATGCATGAGCAAGCGGAAGAAAATATCAATAGGACGATAATATTTTACGCCAATCAGAGCCTCCGGACAATTGCACTGTGCTACCGAGATTTCCATACATGGCCTCCCGCAGAGCATCAAGACGGGAGCGAAGTGCAACTGGATATGCTGGCGCAGGACCTTACCCTCATAGGCATTGCTGGCATAGAAGACCCTCTGAGGGAGGGTGTTCGAGATGCAGTTCTCAAATGCCTCAAAGCGGGTGTTTGTGTTAAGATGTGCACCGGGGACAACGTTCTCACTGCAAGGTCAATAGCTTCGCAGTGTGGCATCTATACTCCCGACGGTACAATCATGGAAGGTCCGGCGTTCCGCCAGCTTACCCAGGCTCAACGCCTGGAATCAGTGCCAAATTTACAGGTTCTAGCTCGTTCGTCTCCAGAAGACAAGAAAATCCTTGTTGAGACTCTTCAGCGCCTTGGCCATGTCGTTGGTGTCACGGGTGACGGCACCAACGACGGACCGGCGCTCAAGAGAGCGAACGTCGGTTTCTCCATGGGCATAGCTGGCACCGAAGTTGCGAAAGAAGCATCCGATATTATCCTTATGGATGATAATTTCTCTTCGATTATCAAGGCTATCATCTGGGGGAGATGCGTAAATGACGCTGTCAAAAAGTTTTTGCAATTCCAAATCTCGACGAATGTCACTGCTGTGGTAATTACATTTACGACGGCTGTCGCCTCTACCAATGAACAATCGGTCCTGTCCGCTGTCCAACTTTTGTGGGTCAATATCATAATGGATACTTTTGCTGCTCTTGCGTTAGCGACGGACCCTGCCTCGGAAGCCCTACTGGATCGCAAGCCGGACGAGAAAATGGCACCTCTATTTTCTACCGATATGTATAAAATGATTTTGTTTCAGTCAACTTACCAGATCATTATCACCTTGATCTTTCATTTTCTTGGCAGCCGCATACTCGGACTCGACAATTCCGCCGTCGTTCAGACTCTTGTCTTCAATGCATTTGTCTTCGCACAGATATTCAACTCTATCAATTGCAGAAGATTAGATCGTAAGCTGAACGTATTCGAGGGCATTTCGAAAAATTACTATTTCATTGCGGTAACACTTATCGGTCAGTGCTTACTACTGTCGCCTGTAAAAGATTCTCAACCTCCTCAGAAATTGTCGTACAAATTCTTATAGTATTTGTTGGCGGAACAGCCTTTCAGGTAACGCGCTTACCTGGACGTGAATGGGGAATATCGATCGCTTTAGGCGTTGGCTCGCTTCCTGTTGGAGTATTGACACGATTGGTCCCCAATCAACCATTTGAACGAGCCTTCAGGGCGATTGGCCTGTTTGGTGGAAGGAAATCGATTCTTCCTAGCCAAGGACCCGAATCGGATGGCTGGAACAACGCAATTTCTTTGGTCCGCGATAACCTTAAATTCTTCGCCAGTGTTCGCGGTGGGCGCCTGCGATCGTCATCGTTCGTGGCTAAGAGCCGACTTGCAAAGATACATCCAGAAGCAACGCAGACCCTCAAGATGTAAGTTTCGCAATGCTAGAACGGTAATTCCGATACTAAATTGCACTCAGTGCCTCCATTTTAACGATGGCTCCAACGTTGATGGCTGGTGCAATCGCTGGTGGTCAACATTATGTCAAGCGTGATCTATCCGATCCTGCTCAATCCGATCCCTCGAAATCGTCAGCAGCGCTGTTTTTTGGCAACATGCACCCTGGTGCCTCACATGACAACCCTTCATCCCATCAATCATCATCGACAGAAACACAGCAACACAAATAAGCATATTATTTTAGTCGCCTATATAATTTTATTGTGTACATGCCATCCGGCCACCATTCCACATATTAGCAAACGATGGGCATATAAACTAGTAGCATTAGGGCAGGCGCGTCCCTGACGGGGTCGGCAGTGCTAGGTGAGCCCTTCCAAATACGAATATAAAGAATGTGCTCTGAGGCCCGGAGATTGTTCCACAGCACGCCATGTGTGCTCTCCGATCCACGAGGTCATACATGATTTTTCTATTCTTACAACATCCGTTTACACTGGGCCACAGCTCTCCGGCTACAGATGCAATGCTGTTAAGTTGTCTGATGTAACGTCGCTACTCGGCAACCCGATAAAAGGGGAAAGAGGAGTATTAGTCGTCGGTAGGCAACAAAGTGCATCTTGATTCTTGACATGTCAGAGGATGCTTGGCAGTTAAGAATATCCAGTAGCATGTACCCTTGTTGAAAGGTGGGATCAAAGTAGTGAGCTCCATAAGGAACAAATGGTAAGCCGCCGCGACACAGCAATAGCACAAAACCAGTTTCCATGTAAGGCAATACAACTTCCTAAACCTCCGCATGTGACAGTCACGTTCAATATCTACAAGTTGCATCTACATCTAGGAGCACAATAGCTAATAATTCGGGGATGAGATGAATAATTGTAATTTACGATAAGTGCACGTTAGGTAAGGAATAATTCTGATCGTTTCTTGACCACTGCTCACGCATCGCTTACGGCAGCGTCCTCTTTGGCGCCCTTGTTTACCTCGATAGCTTTAATCCTTGCCATTTCCTTTATAAAACTGCTTCCCCAGAACGCAGCACTATACTTGTTCACGTATTTGAACAGCTTCTTGTGGTTCTCTGAACGCGTCGGAGCATCCATTGTCACAGCCTCGTGGATGGCGTCGGCTACCTGTTGAGAGTCCCATGGGTTAACGACGATGGAGCCATTTAAACTTTGGGCTGCTCCCGCGAATTCGGAAAGTATCATGACACCCTGACGAGCTTGTTGGCATGCAACGTATTCATATGAAACCTATATTAAAAAAAGGTCAGCAACCAGGTCATGAGGACACAAAATACGTACCAAATTCATGCCGTCTCGCGTACTTGACACCAAGCAGACATCACTAACAGCGTACAGGGCACAAAGTTCATCAAATGGTAAACTCTTGTGCATGAAATGAATCGGCATGAACTCTACGGTGCCAAAGCGGCCATTGATGCGTCCCACGAGTTCGTTGACGGTTGAACGCAAGTTCTGGTATTCTTCTACGTCTTGGCGCGACGGAACGGCTAATTGAACCAAGACGACCTGTAGCGAATCATGTATGCTATTGGAACTCGCAAAGGCAAGCGCACCTTTCCAATCCATTCTGGGTGTTGGGTCAAAAACAACTCTAAAGCATGTAATTTCTGCGGCACGCCCTTGATATAGTCCAATCTATCGACTCCGACGATGACCTTGACACCGTTGAACCTGTGTTCTAGCTGCGTAATCCGTGCCGTGACTGAATCCTTTTTTAGATTCTGTGATGTGGCGTGGGTAGGATAAACGAGGGACACATGAAGGATGTTATTACCTCTATAAACGAGCTCGGCTCTATTCCAATAGGGAAAGTTCCGACATGGGCCATCCTTCCTTCAAACTCGACCCCGTTGGGCATAGTCGGAAGCCCCAAGATCCTCGTACATGATGAAAGGAAATGTCGAGCGTAATCATATGTATGGAAGCCGATAAGATCGCAGTAGAGAATCCCGAGGAGGATCTCTCTACGGACGGGTAAGATACTGGCGAGATTATTAATACACTGGAAGAACTTCGATGAATCCGAGGACATACCGATAGATCTCGCTGCTTGGGAATGGTGTGTGCAAGAAGAAACCCATCTTGACACCATGGAGATTCTTTGCATTTTGTATGCCCTCCTCCGCGCCCTCTCCGATCTCTGAGAGTTCGGTAATGGATAGATCAGCACCAAGGTCGCGACCCTCTATGAGCCCGCGGAGTAGCATAGGAAGTAGCATGAGATGATAATCCTGGACCCAGACCATGGCTCCAGGGGTCAACTGCTGGAGGACGGCCTCGGCGAATTGCAGATTTGCTTGGCGATAGGCGAGCCAATTTTCCTCGTCAAAGTTCATTTCACCTGGATGATAATGGAACAAGGGCCAAAGGATGGAGTTGGAGAAACCGTTGTAATGCTTGTCGGCTACGTCATCGTCGAGGTATACAGCCTGACAAGAGTACTGATCCATCAAGCGTTTGTTGACCAAGGGACGATCTTTGGGAGGAATGAAAAAACCTGGCCAGCCGATCCAAGTAAAATTGAGTGATTTCTTGAAACCGGAGAGGGCAGAGACCAAGCCTCCGGAGGACATCTTGAAATGGTATTCACCACTGGCATCCTTGGTGATGGTGATGGGGAGACGATTTGAGACGACGATGAGGTGACCGCCGTCTATGGGGGGCGAGTCAGTGGTTGAGACCATGGTGAGGGAACAAGTCGGGAGGAACAGCACCTGAACGAGCCCTATAAACCGGATCGGAAGCGTGATTATCGTCCCGCTCATTTCCGTTTGTGGGACATTGCACCAATCGATTCATGTTACGTTACAGACTTCTAATCGAACAATCCAAAGCCCATGTCCTCATCAGACTCTTCCTTTTCTTCCTCCTTCTCATCCTCCTTCGCTGCCTCCGCTGCAGGTGCCGCCGCATCTCCAGCAGGTGCTGCAACCGCGAATGCCTCAGGATTCTCGAGGTATTCCTTGATCTGAAAATAGCATCAGCATCGAGAGCCATATAAACATAGTTAACATCATATCAATTCGCGCATCCATCAGATGCTTATCGTGTATTTATGTGATCCCAACAGATCAAACCCACCTTTTCTGCGCCCTCGAACGAGTAATCGGTAACGAGGGAAACGGCAAGAAGGTTTTTGTATGCATTCACTAGCGAATGGGTGACAGAGACAAGAGTCGGGTAGTTGAGAGCCAAAGAGATCGCGGCAACGGTCTTGATGCCAGACAAGAAACGGTCAATAAGCTCCTGTTCATCAACATCAAGAACCTCGGGCGAAAAGCTATTGCCTCGATCGTAGATCTGGACGACAGTCATGCCGTACGTGAACGGCGAGATGTTCAGCATGTTCAGTAGCGTGGCTTCAGAGGATCCCACGCGTGTGCCTGCGGTGACGACCTTGACGTCTGACACGATTTCAATCGTACCACGGGCAATCTTGGTAGGGATACCCAACGCTTGGAAAAAGGACGTCTTTCCGGGCTCCATGCCAGTGTTACCACCAGGAACGGTAACGTCTTTCGGCGCAAATGCACCAGCACGCGCGGGTGCGGCTACCTTGTTCGCGACAATGAGGTCGCGAACGTCTTTGAGTTCCTTTTCCGTGAAAACAAAACCAATGTTTCCCCTGACATGGGGAAGGAGTCGTTCATATTGGGGGTTCTCCGCCAGTATAGAGCGCAGAGCACGGCGGACCATCGTGTTTTTGCCCATCAAGACGACACCTTTGCCGCGGAGAGCGACCCGAATCTGATGCATTTGATTAGAGCCGACGTTGTCGACATTGACAATGAAGATTGAAGCTAACAGAGTTTTAGTCCAACCGAGACAATTCAAAGCTTCAACTCACGGTATTTGCTGAGAAGGTCTTTTAGCTTTTGGAAGTAGAGTTCCTTGTCTGCACGAGATGCGCCCATTGTAATATTGTTTTATCTATGAGCACAAGTCAGTTTATCCATGCGTCGATAGGGGTGAACGGACATGAATCTAAGCCTCCCTATTGACCTCTTCAAAGTAGTTATAATGAGCTAGATCATGAAATAATGAGCCACTTACCTTAAACTGCCAATGGATTTTTCAAGGCGAGCGGTAAAGTTGTGTGGATGCGAGCTGTGGGAATATTATTAATAAGGTTTAGGTTTCGGGGGTTGCCGCAACGCGAGTCGCCTTTCTCGGTGACTGCAGAACCATTGAACGACATGAATGTCGCGATGGTTCTGGCCAACCGTCCGCGGCATTCCTTACCACCTCCGCGTACTACACTCCCAACGTTGCCCCAGCATCCTGACACCCGCCTTGCTCCCTGCACCTCCTGCTGCCGTTGACCATGGTCTTGGCCCTGCATCCACTTTGGCTAGTTATCTTTCCATGCGTGAGGAAGATATCTCACAAACACCAGCACTCACTTTCAAGTCTTTGTACCTGTCCGTCAAGGATTGCACCATGATTCGCTGTCTTCGACCAAAACAAATGACTTTCATGATCAGCATGTTTGGGAGTCTCTCCATTCGTCCCTCACCCCAGTCCTGTATATATGTTCTCAAAGTTGTACCTTGCGTAAACAACCCAACTGAAAACACATACTGGCCATTTGTCCTGGAAATCGCCAGAGACAAGGAGAAGCTTGGGTATCCGCTTAACGGTACCGACCGGTTTTGGATAATGCGTGCGGAGTTAGCGGGCCTTTCTACGTCGCCCGATGTCTCTGGTACGTGGCTCAGCTACGTGACGTGATCCTATTCTAACAGCATCTTAGCCCAACTCGCCCAACGTTGTATATTTCGGGCTATGCAGCAGTACACAAGAATCTGGCGCCATACCCCTGACCCCGAAGTACATGCACCCTTGTTGGAGGCTTTACTATCAAATCCTTCTTCCAGAAACCTCTCAGATGCTCTCAAGCGCTTGTTACGTGTGTTGTCCATCCATGGCAACCCGCACCAGCGGCTTCTCAATATCTTCTGGAAAATTGTCCTCGAACACGGTGCAACGTTGTCGTCCACACAAAAATCAGACATCCTTTCTCTCTGTTTTGACCGTGTTGGGAGATTCGATGGATGTGGTAGATCCCAGGCGTCTACCTCAAATGCCGACATACCCAAGTTGGGCACAGTCTTGGCTGGTAGATTGTTCCCTTGGTACCTTGCTCGTCTACCTCACAATGATTTGCAACATTGGGTCTCAAAGATAACTGTTGCAGCATTCCAACCTAGCCTTTCGCCGGAGACGCGTTGGTCGAATCTTCTCTTGCTTGCGATATGCGTCAACCCACACGACTTGAAATCGGTCGTGAGTTCATCCCACCTCGAACTTGCCCCCGAAACCATCGAATGGCGAACAATACTGATCCTCTCAACTTTGGAGCGGGCTGTTACCAATTTGCCTGTATCACACAATCTCGCCAACATCCTGCGGTCCCTCTGGCGCATGTGGAAGGGTATTGATGGAGATAGGCCGCTTTTGGCTTCGCAAGCCGTCGTCGCTTCTTTTTTACGCCTGTCATCTATAGCAAAGGACAAGGAAATTTTACGCGACTGTGTACAGTACAGTGAAGCTCGGGAACTATGGTCCATATCCGAGAACCGCTCAGATGTTGCAGGCGGTATTCATGTGTTCACTTCCTACATGATTGGTTTGGTGAACTGTCATGGTAGAAAGTGGTCTTGCATATTGGATATCGTGGATTCGACCGCTACGACTGATGCATGGCGTACCAAAGTGGTCAGCGCCTTGTTGGATCATTTTATCGTGCACGATATAATGACTGCTCACGAAATTTATCAATCGGTTCTGAAGCGCAGCTTTTATGTGCCCCCTGCTTATGCTTACAACGTGGCGACAAGACTTGTTGCAGTTGGACAGCTTGAGGATGCAGCGCAGCTTTTGCAGACCCCTTCCTTGCCTCTCCATTTGAGGGAACGATTACTTGGTGACATTCTCCGTTTTGTCAAATCGATGCGCCCGAGATCTTTGGGTTCCGACTTCGCAGCCAAGATAGGCAACACAATGCAAACGTTATATTCCACACGGAAGCCCCTGGCAGAACTCAAATACCCCATTCGCTTTTTTCTCTCCCTCATGGTATCATCGGATCACGCATCTGGAGCTGTCAGCATTACGAAAGCTCTGGCGAAACATTCGCCGTCGTTTTTCACCGCACGCTTCTTCGTCCGCCTACTCGGCATTCTCATGCGCTGCCGTCAGTTCAAGTGTGCTCAGCAGGTAGCCCAGATTGCGCGCGAAATCACACCTTCTCGCACAATAGACATTGCGCAGGCAAAATTGGTGATCTCCCTTGTGAATGCCGGTGCAACAACGCTTGCGTGCGGTCTATATCCAAAGCATAGAATTGCCGGCTCTCTCCGTACTAGATTATCGATCGCACGCATCATGGCATTTCGCAGCCGACGTCCAAGTGCTCATGCCACTTGGCGCATTTTGAGGATCCTATCCCGCCACCCATGGGATGAACGGGCAATCCAAGATGCGATAGTCTCATTAGTTCGTGCACGGCGTACGGCTGCTGCGATGAAGCTTGTGCGATCAAAGTGCACAATTCTAACGCCAAAGTCGATTACAACCATTGGGAATACCATTTTACATGGAATCCTACGTGGAAAGCAACGCAACGGCCGCCACATCGCCCGCATCCTTGGTACAAAGGCATTCCTCGAAAAAACGTGCCGTTTCACTCCCGATCGAGTGACCACAAATATTATCGTCAAGGCTGTGTTATTTTTGCATCCCGCCATCCATATCTCCCAAATGAAAAGTCTTTTCGATCACTTCATTAAGCTCGACTTCCCTTCAGGGCCTCGATGGAACCATGATAACAACGTCCCTTTTGGGTCACTACTAAAGACCACTCCCCAAGATCTGCAATTGCCAGTGCATACATCGCCGCCATCTTTCAAGAGGCATGTCAGGCCCTTGTTTAAGATGTTTATCAAAGCTTTCTACTTGCGGGGCGACCACGACGCTGCCAAGAAAGTGATCGGAATTCTTAAAGAGGAACAGACTAGAATTGCTCGAGAATGGGAGAAACGAGAGAGGGCACGGCGTAAAGGCATAGATAGGAAGAAACGGCTAATAGCAAACTGTCACCGTACACCCGCTACGAGAAATGATTAATTTTTATTAATCGGTTCGCCGTGTTCGTCATGCGTTGCGTCCCATTCCGCAATCTTGTCCTTCGGGATTTTCACCAGTTTTGTCGTTTGGGCCCCTCCGGACAACCTCCCCACAGTTTGGCGAATCTCGTAACCGCCGAAATGGGGCAAAACAACTATCCATATAACGTAGGCTATTCCGCAGAGCAAAAGGCTAGAGGACATAAGATACCATCCCATACGCCAAACAGACAAGACTTACATTGCCAAACCAACGACGCAATAGGTGGCATAGAAGAAGCTGACGTCGCCTCCATAGATGCCCCCTGCTGGAGGTACCCATGGCATGATCAAGAGATAAACATTCACAAGGAGACAGAAGGCGAGGACTGCGTTCCAGGCACGGAACTCGCTAGGGTGTGCTCCAATTGCTTGCCGTCGCTTACGCACAAAAAATAATCCTAGTGTCATGAGGAAGCTGAAAAGGTTGTACGGGTATTGTTGCAAATCAACGACTAAAAGACATCAGAGAGGGTATATGTATATACCAATTGAATGCGACTGACTGAAATTAAAGGCGTCTCCGGTGGGTGGAGCTATAATGACAATGGTAGTCAAGACCCATTTAAGGAGTAATGGGCCCGAGGGCGTGTTGAAGGGCCTCGTGGATGCCCAGAATTCTGGGAATGGCAAGACTCCTTGTCTACGATGTTGTTTTCAATGTGAGTTTTACAATCACCTAAAAGTCACCAACCTGCCGCACTCCCGGATTACTCTTGACATTCCAATGACAATGGAAATTAGATTGCCAAAAGTGCTGATAGCTATCAATGAGTCGAGAGCCGTCAATGCGCTTTGATTTCCAAAAACAGCTTTGAAGAACAGGCTAGCAGTCAGCTCCTTGGAGGTGCGAATTTGAGCCTGTGGTACTGTGCGATATAGTGTCAGCCTCGGCAAGATGTATGAGCTCTTCTGGGACTTGCCAGCAGCAAAATATGCTATATTGCACATGAAGTATAGGACAAAGACAATCGTGAGAGACAACGGAGCATAACGCTTCATTGTCTTGACCGGGTTCTGACGCTGGCCGTTAGAGTTATGAGGCACGAGAGTCATTTAATCATACCTTCACTTCGTTCAGAACATTGAAGGCATTCTGTTAGGATTAAGAAACGGGCTCCGCTATGCTGCGAAACAACAAACCTCATAGCCGGAATATGCAAAGTTTACTTTCACAAGGGCGTTCGCAATACCATTAACACTTTGTGATGTTCCAGCAAAAGCATTTCTGAAATTGGCATGAGGATCTTTAACAGCCGTATGCCCGCCCAAAACGACTAGGCCAGTGATAGAAACGCTATACGACGTTAAAACCAATTCTAATGTGAGGTATATGACGCACAAGACTAGAGTTAAAAGCTTGACTAAGCCAAGAAGATTCGATAGTCGAAGGGACCACTTGGTATTGAGCCAGCAGACTGAAAAGAGGGATGAGAACAGTTGTCTTGAATTGAGACAGGAAACCACGGTACTCAAGATGATTCCCGTATATACACCGACTGCAAGTCCGCGTATTCTCCATGTGGTTGCCTGAATAGCTGCTGCTGCGAGGATATACTCTGCCAGCACTGAAAGAACTCAGATAAGCAAAAGAACTCGATGAAAACCTTGCTACACACCGATTGCATTGCTGCTACTGAAACTGAGAACCACAGAGAGCACGGCAAATGCCGTAGGTATGAGATATCGCGGTCGTGGGTAGGCCTATATTGGTATTTGAGCACTTGCACTGCGGACCAGGGTCATGGAAGATAAAGCATACCTTTTCTAGATAAGCAACCTCTGCTCCAGATCTGTTGGGAAAATACGACGCATATTCAAGGTATACACAGAGATAGGCTGTAGAACACGTTAATACACCACATTAGAAGTGAAGCGATGCTTACTGGCAGCAAATATGAAGCCTATAACCCAGAAGATAAGGCTCAGGCCGGGAGAGCCCACTCCGACGAGAATGGAGCCAGCTTTGCTGTGCTTCAGTAACTCGAGAGACATAAAAAATGAAAAGAACATTTACGTGTGCTGAAGATACCCGTTCCAATCATCCTGCTGATGTTCTGTAAAGTGTTTTTAATGAAGAATTGGCCCATCGATTCATGCGGCATACCAGGAATACGACGGTAACTGCACCAACGTGATAGCCCAGAGGGCTTATCGTTTCAGTGGGTGCTCCGACAGCGACGGTTGCATCCTCAAAGGATGGATCTCCTACAGCAGAGGCTGTCTCAATTTTTTTCCCATCGTCGAAGGATGCAGGCTTGGACATGGTTGGGAAGGAAGGTATCAGTCATCTTGAGCGCCTTGATGCTGACATTTAAGGCGCCATACGTAAAGATAGGGAGAATCACATCATTATCATGCTTGATTGCTCAAGGCTTGTCTTTGACAACCGCTTCAGGTCGACCATGTGGAAGCTGTGTGTAAACTGAGCCAAACAAGGAACGGTTTGCATGGACAAGCCCACTGATGCAATCCGCTCAACAAAGGTAAGTAGCCTTCGTACTCGCCGTCGTTCGCGTTCTAACCTTGTCTCTCAGCGTAAGCTAGAGCAGGCATTCTACAATTTAGATGCTGCAGTCACTTCATCCGATTCCCTCCAACGCCCTCCTTCCAAGAGAGCTCACTCCTCTCGCTCTTTGTATTCTACCCTTGCTAAATATGGCGTCAAGATAAAGGACACAAAACGGTGCGCTGCTCTGATATTTTTTCTACAGTACGTCTCACATCTCTCCAGCCAACAGTCAACCTACAATTTGGAGTCCCTCTCCAAGAGTACACCTCACTTGTCCGCCATCTTGTCCCGTGCAGCAGTCCGGACAAAGAACGCCTTGTCCTTGCGGCCTAGTCACTCAAGTTTACAACCCTCACTGTTGGATTCTGCTGAATATCGACCATCATCTGTTTCTTCATTTCTGTCACGACTCGCGTCCTACAAGCTTTCAACTTATCCAAACAAACCTTCCGCCATAGATGCCGTTGCTGCTGCCAAATGCGGATGGATCAACGATGGGAGGGACAGATTAGTATGCGGCATATGCAAGAGCTCTTGGGTGGTTGTGGGTCGCGAAGGAATGTCTCGCGAAGCTGGTAAGGAAGGTACGTTGAGTACATTTTTACTTACCTCATCAGTCTATCTCTAGCGAATACCCTGATTGAAAAGCAACGCGTCTCATTGGTTGAGGTTCATAAAGAAGGGTGTCCTTGGAAAAGTCGTCAGTGCGACGGTAAGGACGAGGATTTTGACCCACAGCGCGATATTAATATACCTTACCTCACTAGACTCCATCTATCGCATTCCCCTAAAACCTCCAGCTGCTATGCTAAAGACATTGAAACAGAACGCAATCATACTGCATCCTCTACTAGAAGACGTTGTAACAAAACATCCCCTCGTTCGTGGCTTCCTTTGTTTTACTCATGTGGGTCCTGATTGTGGATAAAAGACCTCGAAGCAAGTTCATTCTCTGCGCGATGTAACCTTATCTTTCTCTCTTTCTTCCCCCTTTGAGCCGCACGATCACGAAGCCGCCTCCGCGTCACGCTCAAATTCACCTTCTCCAGAAGACAGCTGCCTTTCCGATAATGCCATATTAGCATCACTCTTTGGATGGTCGATAGTACCATTTACAGCGCTCGAATCATCTTCGCGCAGGACATCCCTATCGCGAGCCAGCTCTGTTGCACCTTCAAATGCGTCTAGAGCGCCGTCGATCCCATCAACTACAAATAATCCTTACTACGAAACACCATCTACCCTTGCCAGCATAAGCATGGTGTCGTTGAACAGGACGAATGCATTGTCGCGGGAAAATACAATGCTTTATTGTCTTTTATGCCAAAGACGTGTTGGTCTTTGGGCATTCGCTCCACAAACCGGGAAGGGAGAATCCACAACCCAGGCAGATACCAGCTCACGGAGGAAAGCGACGCCACAGCGGCCCTTTGACTTACTGAAAGAACACCGTTCTTTCTGCCCTTATGTTGTCCGATCAACACCAGTGCCCTCGCTTCCTGTAACCCAGGGACAGGAGACCATTGGACGCACCATTGGCTCAACATCCTTCGACAGCGATAGCATGAACGTTGAAGGCTGGCGGGCTATTCTTACCATAGTTCTTCGTTACGGCATCAAACAACGTGTGGTATATGATATCTTGAACAACCAGGCGCCAACTCAAAATACAGAGACCGACGAGCCAACGGAAGTTGATAATGTGAAAGCAATGGTAACAAATGTCAAGAGTCGGGGGGTGAGTTACAAAAATCGCTGTCATTAGAGATGTTATCGAACATTTATATCAAAGGGTCGTGATCTACTGAAATACGTGAGAAGCCTGTTGGGATGATGTGTCAAGATTATTCTCGGGTGTAGATGGTTTTTAGTTTTTTCAATGCAGCCTGTGGCATGGTATCATTAATGATACTGTGTATCGTTCGGGAGCGAAGCGACATACTTCATAGTGGGGCATTAGGGACTCTGTCTCCTTGGTAGATACCTTCAACCGTTTGACTTTGTCCAGATGATTAACTTCTCGCAACATGCGTTTGAAATGGTGTGCCTGGTGTAATACGGGTCAAGATAAGAGCTCCAATCCGGGAAATCAACTTTACCTCTTGTTCTTCCACAAGTGTCCATGCATCGCCAGCTCTACCAGCACGCGCTGTTCGACCCACCCTATGGACATATTTTCGCATGTCGATGGGTGCATCGTAGCTAACGACGTGAGAGACATGCTGTATGTCTATACCTCGCGAGATGAGATCTGAACAAACAAGTCTGTCGCTTATGAGCAAAATGGAGTACGACCAACTATTGCACCTTACATCTGAATTTCTTGCGTTTTGAACTTTTCGAGGATGGATTTCCGGTCACTTGCTGGCAAATCGCTGGAATAGGCACAAACAGACAGCCGGACGTCAGGAGCCCGAGACTCTTCAAAATACTCAAAGAGCTGGACAAGCCGTGTCGTAGATTCGGTCGATTTGGCAAAAACAAGTGCACTTGACATAGAATGAGCGTGCACGAGGTGGAAAAATACCAGCGGTTTTAGCGATGATTCACAGACGACCATATGTTCCTGTTTCGCGTGGATCAGATGGGCAAAGAACCTTTTAACAATGCCTACCCTCAGGGTTGTTGGCATGGAAAATCTTTCCATCATATCGCTCAAGGAACCCACTTCGTTCGTTGGCATAATCTTGTCTTGTACATTGAAGTACTTGGGCTCACGAAGCCCCAGTGCTGCAATTTTCCCTGGGTCTCGCGTAAGAGTGGCAGAGAACAACAACTTCTGACAAGAGGACTCTTTCTTTTCTGTAAGATTGCATGGCAATTGAGGAAGGGGCAACAAGCAAGAATATGGGGGAGAAACACTATCGATAACCGGGTAGGTGAACACAGTCGGAACATGGACATCGTTTTTCGAACTGGGGGGTCTTGTTGCAGCTAAAACCTGGGCAAGCCAGTCCTGGAAAGATTGAGCCAACAGTCTGTCAGCCTCGTCTATCACCTATTCTTACACGATCAATATCATATGTAAGTGTAAGCTGGAGAAAACTGACGAGAAACCGAAGATGTTGCAAGGAAAAGTTGGGTGTCCCATTGAGATGATCCATCAACCTCCCAGGCGTGCAAATTAGAACATCGACTTTGCTTGACCCACCGCAGATGCTGACCAGAACTTTGAGCTTCGATATCAGCGAACATAACAGAAACATACTGCGGTGATTGATCAGCAACAAGGTGAGACTGTTCATGGGCAAAAGAGTGTTGCCCCGTCACCGACCCGATCTGCCGAAATATATCTTAGCATGGCCATAGCAGAAGATGCATGTGATCATACTTTCAAACCACGTCCTTTTGATATCAGCTCGAATGTTTCCCGCACCTGTGTCACCAAATCACGGGTAGGGAGAACAATCAAAGCTCGAAGGCGCGTCACCACGCGAGACGACAAGATCTGTGTAGTAGGTGAGGGGTTGAATGCGTGAATTATCAAACCACAAACCTCCACAATTGGAATTGCATACGCGAGTGTTTTTCCGCTACCTGTTGGTGCCGACACACATACATCCCTAGGTGGGTCATAGGGCATATAGAGGGGTGACTGTATATTGTTTTTCAATAAATAAGGGAGGAGACTTGCTTGGACTGCAACAAGACCAGCTTGAGCCCCTCGGCCCGGATAAGAAAGATCAGATTTTGCTCACCCGCGAAAAATTCTTGTATTCCTAATTCTTTAAGGCGTTTCTTCATTTTTCCACCGAGACCAAGCACATCTTCTTCGTCTTGAGACGGAACGCGAAGGAGGCAGCTCGAGTCAATCAACTCTGCCTCAACCAACGCTTGATCAAGACCCTGGAGCGCTAGCTCAGCTTTGGAGGGCGCATTCGGTGGGGCTGGCAGAGGAAACGTCGGTAAAGCTGGTTGCAGAGTCGTGGAATCCTCCGCAGGCAAATCGCCCTGAATGTCCGCTGAAGCTTTCTGCAGTATTTTTTGGCGTTTCTGGGGCGGCGAAGGCTGGCTATGGCTCTTCGCTGTTATTGGAACATCTGCGTCCGAATCCGATTCTGCACTGGCAACATTTTCTCGATTGTCGCAGATCGCTCCGCTTTTTGCCCTCTGTTTCCTTCGGTCCCGCTTTCGGCGAAGGTACCGCTTTTTAGCTATCGTTTTATCCTATGAAACTGAGTTATATGAATGTATGAGCATGTGTGAACGAGACGTAAACGTACTTTGGGTTCCGTGCTAGGAACAGTCATGCAGAAGATGAGGGTAGTAAACAAGTTTATTTTCGCTCAGGTGAGTTTGTCAAGGTAACGAATTGAAGGTTTCTAAGATGATTATAGTCATCAACATTACTATGTCCACAGTTACTTTTGTAGATGCATGCACGGCATAAGTATAAGAAATAAGTAACGAGCTTTGCAAATCCGTATCAGTACAAAGCGAAAAGTTCTTGTTTACTGTCGCTTTTTATCGCGAGCGTCCGATGGTACCTCGAGCAAGGGATCAAGATGTGACTCAGGTTGCCGATAAGACCCGCCGTAGCGGTCTGCCCAAGTAAAGTACTTTTATGCATTTTGTTTAGCACATTTACCAAACGAAAGATAACCTGAGGATCTTACCTGGCCATAATTCACCGTGAAGTATAGATGATGTAGAGTGTGATGAGCAGGGCCATTAATGATGTTTTCCAACGGATGCCCAGTTATCATATCAGAATCGTGAATCTACATGTGCGGTTAGTACGTAACGATATAATGTTGTCTTTGGCTTACCAGAACAGTCCAAAAGTTAACGAAAACAAACAAAACCAGATAAAGCATGCGATGGAGCGGGAAGATGAAGATGAAGAAGTGATATGGCAAAGATTGTAGATATCCATCCATTGGATGGAATGCATGGGAAGCAAAAGGTGTGGGTACTAAAAACGGGGTTAAGTCGATGCACCGGTATGAAAGTAGACGAGCGCACCTAGCCACTTGTGATGCGGTTTGTGGATGAACTTATAAAGAAAAGGTAGATGCAGCCAACGATGTATCCAGTATATGCAATAGTCGGTGAAAAGTAGGTATCTATAATGAACAGGTGTTAAATTCAGACGGAAATAGACGGTAGTCAAAACTCACAGTGGTATGGATGCGAATAGATACAGATAGCCATAGGTGTCAACACCATCGTAAAGTCTTGAATAGCCCATCACTTCGGCTAGGAACCAAGGCAAGGTCAAGAGGGTCATGCCAGGGAACGAGCGCAAGCTGGTTTGGATTTCTAATTTCACTTGTTCCTTCAAGAATCTTGGATGCTTCATCATTTCGTGATTGAAGATAAACCAATAGGAAAGTCCAGCAAACAAGAAATAGAAGACATGTATGCCGATGAGGGTGATGGCTATGAGTGAAATTGTTTGACGAGGCATATATTCTCTAGGCCATGCTGATGTCGCAATGGGAGCGATGATCGAGGCGTTGTGGTTTGCGGTAGCGAAGGCAGGTATGGGAACAAGGGTGGCCCAAAGCTTGTCGAGGAAAAAATCGTCACAAACATGCAATACGATATCCATGCAGGACAGACAGAGCAGTAGGAATCGTGAGTGGCAGAAATCATAACTTACGGACGGCTTTTAACATTGAATTCAACAATAGCATCAGACCACTTTTTGGTCTATCACGTGCTCTACTCAGGTCAGACTTGCATGTGGTTACCTATTTTATGAAAATCTCACGCCTAGCTGTAAACACTAACACGAACATCCTCCTCAACGTGTCAACGAAGAGCGTCGAAACAAGCCGAAAAAGTGTTATGCAGGTCTTCCCAATATGGAATGTCATGTCACACCACCACAATCGTCACACAATCTCGTATTGCATATTGGAATTAATACCTCAGAATCAGCATTAGCAAGTATACAGCCGGTGCTTACTCGCTGAGGCTAAATTGATAAGAGAAGCACAAACGTACAAAACTAATACAGTGTGACATCTGATTGAGTAGTTGTGACGGAGCGTGACAGATAAGTATTCCTGCATTTCTCACACTTTGGCTTAACGGTCACCGACGGCGAGCGCATCCTGTCTCTGGTGTACACCCTGTGCTGCCCAAGCTATCCAAAAAAGTGATATTTTCGACTCTCCCCAAGCTCTATCAGTAGTCGGTCGCAGGTTGACTTGGATCTACAACACGTGAGTTTTGTCCATTTATTCTCCTTTTCGTATTTTATTTGTTGTTACATAAGTATATTTCTAGCATATTCCGACAAGTCTGTTTCAATGTTTCCCCCAATACCTATGTCCGGACTGAGCCCACCTTCTAGCCTGCTCGTCGACCTTTATAGTCTATACTCCTTCTTACCGCGCCCATAGTCATGAACAATCCGCAACATTACCAACCTTTAGGCCACGCTCTCCACCAGCCATCAGTTACTTCAACCCAAACGCACCTATCCTACAAACCACCACCTTCCGTATTCCAACCTTCCGATGCACGTAACAACGATATCAATAGTCGCGAGGAAGAAGAGGAGGACGAGGATGACCCAGACGATGCGGACGAAGGTCTTGTAGAAGAGCAACTCAACCCGACTGGTCCGGTCACGCAAAGCAACACCACTACCGTTCCCTCCACTGGGTAGAATGATTTCTTTCATTCCTTGATCACTTTCACTGACGGCAGAATTGACTCCATGATCAAGCAGCGTCCAAACGGCATCTCAACAACAACTCGAGCCTTCACAAGCACCCGAAGGCAAGCGTAGACCCGGGCGTCCTCGTGGTTCCAAGAACCGCAAACCACGTGCAGTCACACAGAGCACTTCTAGACTGGAATCCCAATCGCATCAGCCGGCCGTTGCACAGAACCCACCGCCACCTCAGAACAACGATGCGCAGGGTGGTCAAAGTCAGCAATTCTATGAATTCCAGTGGCGTATCCTGAACCTCTGCGCTGAATTCTATGGAGCAGCCGAAGAGCTGGTGGTAGGTATCCAAAGTTGTCATTCCAACGGATAGCTTGCTCACAGGTCCCGAAGAAAGGCACATCGCCTCTCGTTCTCGCACAATGTTATCAGGCAGGCTCCGACGCCTCACAAGATCCGATGAAGATGTTGACTGAAGCTAAAAGGGTTTGCGATAATCTCGTAAGTTCAGCGCGCGTGCCCCCCGAGGATACCGCTACAATGCTTCTCAGCTCGCAAACCCATCAAGGTTTGCCCTGAATGCGGCAACATCAGTGTGCACTTCATTGTCCTCCGGTTTCCAAGGGTCCACTGCCCCGTCAGCTCCGTCTGTACAATCCGGTTCTGCTGGGTCCAGCGCAACGTCAAAAGCATCAACTCCAATGATTACTAATCCACAGTCATTTGTAGTACCACTTGGTGCTCAGCCAGCCTATCCCCATGCACAGTATCCCATGTTCAACGCGGCACCCGCTCAGTATCCGCCGCATTACTATCACCAGTATTCGTATCCACCTCCCACAGCGGCATACTATCAACAACCTATTCTGACAACAAACCAATTGCAGACGCAAGCAAGTCCATTGCCGTCAGCCACCACAACTACCGTTGCTTCATCTCCCATATCTAGCAGCGGTATGTTGAATCAAGGTGCATGGTCAGAAGAGGAGACGGAGAAACTCAAAAAACTCTCAGAGGAAAGCAGGGCATACAGTTCAGTGGGTGAAATCGAGTGGGATTGGGTTGTTTCGCAGTATGGGAGTAGCCGAACAAGGTATGTGTCGGTTTCCTGTGCCGTTTTTGAGCGCTAAACGCTTGCTAGACATCAAATCCTGATAAAGGCGACATCGCTTGGATTGAAGGAAAGTTCTTCGAGAGGCACCAAACGGCGCCGAGAAGCGGACGATGAAGTAGGTCCTTCAGGTCCAGCCCCACCGCCGCCGCCACCTTCAAATCCACCTTCTTCTAGTGCAACAGCCGCCACCGCTGCTTCCCCTGCACTGAGTCATGCCACATCGACCCCACTCGACTCCCCAGCACTGCAAAGTCAGCCATGGCCACCAACTAGCAAGGGATCTACCCTATCCACCACATCAAATCTGCCATGGCCAATGCCTACTGTCGCTGTAAATACGCCTTCGCCCGTAATCTCTGCTTCAACTGTCAGTCAAGACCAGCAAAGAACAAGCTATTATCGACCTCGACCCAGTCAAGATACGACCAAGTCACGAACACAACATAACTACATGTACCAATCTACTAATGGAAACAGCGCAACTGGGCCAAGGTTGAATCAGGAGAATGGGAGTGAATAGATGAATGTGTGCGGATATCTTATCGTCTTGGGATATTTTTCTTGCTTCTAGTCTTCTCTTTTCTTTTTCTTTTTCTTACTTGCAACTTGTGTAGCCAATCTATGACACTTGTATACATACTTTACTATACTTATATTCCCACGCAACTAGGTGTGTTCCTCGATGTCGGAACGGAAATTGTCTGGGCCGTCACCGCTGCGCCCTTCTTCAGCGCCAGTTAACCCTGTAGTTGACAGTGATAACGTATCTGGCGCGCGGCGTACTCTCCCGTCCACACCACCTAACAAAAGTCGTGCACGCGATCTCTTGAGGAAGCATTATGGATTGGGTATTGGTCCACCAGCACCACTCCCTGGAAAGGTCATGGATCCAACGAGTCTCGGTATGTGTGACCTTGTTGGATGCTTGTCTTTTGGCAAATGTTTACTCACAGACTCGCCTGCATTTGATGCCAAGTCATACTACGAGCAACTAATCACAACTTCTTCGCTGCCTAACCTGCTTAAACGCGAAAATGACCTTTTAGTTGGTAGAATATCCCGTCAATCTGTGGTAGTACAGTTGATCTAACACTGCCAGCAGAAATCCGTCAACTAGACAGTGAACGTCAGTCTCTTGTTTACAACCACCATCACGAGCTCATTGCTGCTAGTGATACTATCGGTGCTGTGAGTGCAGAGTTATAAAAATGTAGTGTATCACCGCATCTATCCTTTGCTAGATCAAGACCAGAGCAGAAAGCCTTGAAGCCGACCTGGATTCTCTTAGAGCAGCCTTCTCTGAAATTTCGCGCCTCTCCTCAGAGATTGCAATCGAGCAATCTGAAATCGAGAACTTCAAGACGACCAGCTCATCAAAGTCTTGAATATAGCTGGTGAAGTTGATTGCCTATGCATTCGTATTTTTAGTTCATTGGCTATTACACGTGAGTTATCGTGTTAACAGCAGCATTGATGTTATCTCGTAGTGAATGCAATTGAATACATTGCGATAGAGGCTCTCAACATTCTAGTTACTAACCACTTTGCAAGAAATAGCGCCTTGACCTTATCTATATACTCCCTCTGCGTCAATGGCTCGCCGAAGCTGGCATCAGGCTCTCGGAATTCCATGATCTCAAAATCGACCATCACTCCTCGGAAGCTACCTTGAGACGCAGTGGGCATTTAAGTGTCGTGCAATATTGATTTCCTGATGTATGCCTTTGAGGCCTGAAGACCGCGTTCCGAGGCTGCATGTCCTTCTGGGAAGAACAACGCAGTCGGCAATAGGTTTGTTATAGCAGTCGTTGATGTCGGTCCCTGTGTGATATGTGTGGGGTAGGAAAAAAAAAGCGGAAGTGCATTTAGTTCGGCTGCTCTGATGGATTGTAGTGATTGGGTACTTGTACTTAAGTAGTAGTAATAACATAGCAAATCTGTCGCACTGCGCTTGTCATCAACAAAAAACCACAGCACCCAGGATTCCCGCGTGGTCCCCCACCGTGGTACTAACTGAGCGGCACTCTGGTTAACTGCGCAGATCAGACGGGATGCGGTGCTTTCAGAGTCCGATGGCCGTGGATGTTCATAACTTGAACCAATCGCCTCATATACCCACTGTTAGCAAAGCAGTTCAGAAATCAGTACTCAGTACTCAGTCTCTGGGCAAATATAAACAAGGTCAAAACAACCAGTGAGGTGTTCACAGTGACCACTTCACGAGAACGCCAATCTCACTCTTCATTCGTATGTTCAGTCGTTTTTACAAACATCATAATATTAACTGTGGTATGATACTACTACATCAGCAATTGAATTAATTGAATCTTGGTGCCCACAACTCCGGTTGCCAATTTGCACCTCCAAGGTGAATCAGCCTTGTGATGAAAAGCTCTGGCCCCATAAGACCTGCGCGTCCATCAGGTCGCGTACCGATGGTCCAGGATTCGTATCCTGGCTTGACGGGCAGTTCGGAGCTCTGTATTCCATTATTTGTGTAAGTCAAGGTTTGATTCCTATCCAAATAAAACCGCGACGGCACCTGTATTTTTTCCGCGAAATTCAAAATCATCTTCGCTATCACGAGAAGTAACGTGTCCCGTGTGATGGCTCCAGACTGGGTCTTTATGCGCTTCTGCAACGGCTCATCATAGCCAGGCCACTTTGCAGAAATGCCTGTCAGCCACATGCAAATACGCGTCCCAGGACAGACATACCAGCAACCAAATCTTAATCTCTCTATCTCCTATGTCCAGAACCTTGTCACCGCCGCCTGCAATCCTCGGGGTGTCGTTCCCAATGATTTTGCTGATCCTCACCCCAACTTCAGGGAAATCCACCAGTTGGAAGATGATTGGCGAATGCTTCATATCAGGATATGATTTAGGCGTTGCGCGCTCCTCAGAGAACGGCACCTGGGGCACTAGGAGATGGTTTGTAGGCCACATGAGCCCGACTCCCATCAGTTCCGCTCGTCGGCGGTTGGAATAATACCTATATAACTCTAATCAGCCGATTTTCCTCATATGCTCGAGTGGCAAGAGCGTACTCTTCGCTGTCCTGAATTGAACTGGTGAGTAAACTCGTTTCGGCCCGCTAAAATGCTGCCATACCTGGGCATGGTCAAGAGCTCCAGCTAGAGAGGAGTAAGGCGAAAGTGGCATTGTGTATGCGCACGGAGAGGAACCTGCCTCGAAGGAATTGGTCGAAATGTATCGGTATGCCATGAAATAATCCTGGTTGAATTCTGTGGAGGTCCCATATTCGACTGACCGTTTTAAACTGTTGGAGAAGAAAGCTACTGCCAGCTAAACGCGATCCTCGCTAGAAGAGACACTTACCAGTCAGGTTTTTGGTGAAGTCATAGCAATGTTCTTTGTCCAGGTCATTAGGGATGTGAGGACGGCCACTGTTTCTGCGAGAATACAAAAGGTGGTCAAGGGATTCCTCAGACTAGGTCAGAGCAAGTGTCAAGATTTCGACCATGTTTTTGGTCATCCTCCTCTGACACGTTGTGGCAGGCTTAGTCTCAGGAAATCAATGTGCTTCAGCCATCAAGTGATGACGATGGTTTAGGATTTACGCGTTGGGCACGTTTTCTACAAGGTAAACGTGCCCCAATTTCCTATCGGAGTAACATACAAGGTTTGATCTGTAATGTTCTCAGTGTACTTTTGCGAGAGATATGTGCATACACATGGACATTACAACATATTAACAGTCACTGTATCAAAATCATCCAAGCTAAAATGAAATAGAATAGTCTAACAGAACGTTAGCAAAACAATGGATGAGAACTGCAGACCTACAGAAGTGGGTATACAGCAAGCAAGATACGCTGCTGCTCGATTTTTGTACCGTCGAGGAAATTGACGGACGCTGAATGACGTCAAATTTCGTGTGAAAATGGTCATGAAGATGAGATAATTACCCCATATACACCAAGCCCATGCAAGAAGAGCGACAACTGCCCTGACATATATAACACGGACGAAGAAAGACACAAGGGCAGCGATATCGAGCGGGGCAACACAATACCCAAGGACACATAAGCCCTGGAAAAATGATCTGGAATGACGTCTTAACAATAGTATCTTTGAAGCAATTGCTTTGGTGTTGCTCACACTCGACCTCCAAGTAGCTGAGTGCAATATGTCAGTGTGTTTCATAGGATACAAATATCCGGCAGATACCTTCGCCTGTACTGTGACAACCAGAGCTCCCAGAGAGCATATAACGATGACACTGGTAAAGACGCCGAGAGCTTGACTGGGTGGAGCCTGAAATTCCTTAGAACACGTCGACTCAATGAGTCGAGATGCACTCACATTGAGACTAAGCAGCAATCCAAGCAGTAAACAAAGAAGAAGAGGGCCCCAGAGGTCCCAATCCCTACGCAGATAAGTACATAAGACCATGGAGTATCATTTAGTGACTTCTCACCGCAGCACTTCACGACCAGTAGCTTTTCGTGGGTACAGAACTTGAACAATCTTGGTATACATGGACAGAAGGTCGCGACTCTGAAGTGGGTGTGTTGTCAGACATTGTGCAGAGCAATGAGATTGGAACTAACGATAGTGGTTGTGATGGGTTCATCCAACGTATCTAATCCTGAATACCTGTTGATAAAGTTGAAATTTTTGAGACTGGACTTGAATGTAACAGTTCGCTTGATACAAACCGTGTTTCCATACGCACGCCGGCCACAGTGCGTGTTATAGTGCGCGGACCGCTGCTCGGGAAACTTCCAATGTTTCCAGAGAGCGCAGTCGATCCCCCTCCATTCCTAGCGGAAGATCCAGCATTGTCCGGCTCAGTCGCACGGCCTTTTCCTTTTTCTTGAATACGAGGACTTTGGGCAAGTGCTGGGTGAGAAAAGGCAGGGATATTCTCCTCGTCCAAGTCGTCATCATCATCATCTGTCAGTTATGAGCAAGCTATATAAAATAATTTTTCCATATATATCAACATACCAGCCTGAATAAACTGTGAATTAGCCGTCAAAGGAGTTCTGGCCTCGTCTACCGGCATTGAGTCGTCTCCTGGAAAGCGTCACGTCACTGTCACGCGCCTGGTATTCTAAATTTAGGAGTATGACGCGTCGCGGCAATACACTTTATTGAAGACCACCATGGTAAGTAGTGATTGCGATACAGTTGACCATGATTGACATCCAGTTTACAGGGTAACACATCATCTGGATTGCCGCCTTCTAGAAATCAAGGCTCGGGAGGCAAGGATAAACCCCAAGACCAGCAAAAGAAGAAGTGGGAACCACCACTTCCAACAAGAGTAGGGAAGAAAAAGAAACGCGGGCCCTCTGCGGCTAGTAAGCTACCTCCTGTCTTCCCTACGACTCGGTGTCGCCTCAAGCTTCTCAAAATGGAGCGTATAAAGGATTATCTACTTCTAGAGGAAGAGTTCATCCAGAATCAAGAGCGCCTGAAGCCTGAGGCTGCTCGTGAAGAGAAGAACGAGGAAGACAGATCAAAGGTCGATGACCTTCGTGGCAGTCCAATGGCTGTCGGCACTCTAGAAGAGATAATCGACGACGACCATGCTATCATCAGCACGCCCTCCGGGCCAGAGTTTTACGTCTCGATCATGTCATTCGTCGACAAAGATTTGTTAGAGCCAGGCTGTCAAGTTTTGCTTCACCACAAAACACAAGCCGTAGTTGGGGTGCTTCAAGATGACACTGATCCCCTGGTCAGCATAATGAAACTAGACAAAGCCCCAACAGAAAGCTACGCAGACATTGGCGGGCTGGAAGCTCAAATCCAGGAGATCAAGGTAGTCTAAATGGCAGGCCTTTGGTTACCAGTGCTAACTTTTCTCATAGGAGTCGGTAGAACTCCCTCTTACTCACCCGGAGCTATACGAAGAGATGGGAATCAAACCCCCCAAAGGAGTCATTCTATATGGCGTTCCAGGAACGGGCAAGACCCTACTTGCAAAGGCGGTTGCCAACCAAACATCAGCGACCTTCCTCCGCGTCGTTGGCTCAGAGCTTATCCAGAAATACCTAGGAGACGGTCCGAAATTGGTTCGAGAGATGTTTAGAGTGGCGGAGGAGCATGCACCGAGTATTGTGTTCATCGACGAGATTGATGCCATTGGAACTAAACGGTAATGTCTTTTCATTCGTTGTCTCTCAGGCTAGATTGGATTGACGTATACGGTGCGTAGGTATGAATCAACATCGGGTGGAGAAAGAGAAATTCAACGTACTATGCTTGAGCTTCTTAATCAACTGGATGGTTTTGATACCCGCGGTGACGTGAAGGTTATCATGGCGACAAACAAGATCGAGACACTCGATCCGGCGCTAATTCGACCTGGCCGTATTGATAGGAAGATCGAGTTTCCCCTCCCTGATGTCAAGACAAAGCGCCATATCTTCCGGTTCGTGGCAATCACTCCGGATTGCAATGTAGTCATTCTCATATCCTTTACAGGCTACATACCTCTCGAATGAGCCTTGCTGAGGACGTGGACCTAGAAGAATTTGTGATGGCCAAAGACGACTTGTCCGGCGCAGATATCAAGGCTGTGTGTACTGAAGCGGGTCTACTAGCCTTGAGGGAGCGGCGTATGCGGGTAACAAAGGCAGATTTTACGGCGGCCAGGGAAAAGGTAACAAATTGTCGGCTACGGGGCAATCAGCGCGCTAACGTATCATTTTCAGGTTTTGTACAGGAAAAACGAGGGGACACCAGAGGGTCTTTACTTGTAACATTTGTTGTAGCATCTCCGTGCATAAATGACATGGTGACAATTAATGTAATCGACTAACGAAGATTGACATATTACCCTACACCAAAGCAGATAGTGAATGTCCCAAGTGATAGGAAGATGGAGCATTCGAATAGATTGAAAGTAGTCTCTAAGCGTCTGGCATCACAGACACTGGATTGAGAAGCTTGAATGAGTGTCGCTAGTCCACGTTAGGACGTTTAAGAGCCTATCAGAACAGCGTCAGCGGCATGGAACATCTTGACACAAGAACTGTGAGAACCTTAGCCACACTCTGCCTCCACCGCACCGTTCGACAACAACTTCCCACTCGAGGGGACCAGCGATTCTGCCAAGGATGCAATCAATTAGGGTTTCTTTACCCTCTTTTGTACCCTCCCCTTCCAAGATCCACTCGCCCGCCCATCCCTCACCAATACCCCGAACGACCTGACTGGAATTCCAGAGAAGTGGCAAGACACGCGCTGTCCAAGCATACTTTCTGACAAGTGCATAGCCTGCTGGAGAGTGTGGACTGGGCACTTTAGTGGTAGTATGGACCAGGCTTGTTTCGAGTTCGGTGCTCTGGGTGTCCTCAAGTCCAAATCGATCGATTATGAAGATGGGATTGGCATTAGGGGGCAAGATGTGCGTGTAGTAGAATGGAGTAGGCAAGCTAAGAGGATCAGGCAAGGAAAACGGAACGGAGGGGTTGTGAGGCACCAAGAACTCGCCGTTGAAGAGTAGCCATTTGCGAGACCGGGGAAGGTGGTTGTAATAAGGTAAAACAGTGCTGAACCGCCTTGATCGAGGGGGGAAGCTTGAATGATCATCCAATGAAGTGAAAGCAGGACTAGTATCCACGGCAAGATCCTCGACAGGAGGCACATATCCAAGATTGCAGACTAGGTCACCCGCAGATAGGTGGTCCCAAAGGCCAGCGTCAATCAGTTGTTGTTCACACAAGAGCAATTCGTGGGAATCATCCTTGAGCTCTGAACAAGGGACAAAAACGCGTAATATTGGAGCGCGTTTTCGAGAGACGGCGAAGCTGAGATCAAGGGGAGACGTCATGCGGATAGGGTAAGAAGGATATATTGGACTTGGTGGATCGGTACCTAGACTGCTGGATGTGGTGGCGAACGGATTGAGGGAATTTCGCGAGACTGTGGAAGAACAGCTGGCAGAAGGAGAGTATGACAGTGAATCGATCGAAATAGCCCTGGGATAACGCGTGGAAATGCCGTCTTCCGAGGCGTAACCTGTATCGCGGGAAAGCTGGCTTATCATCGAAAAGCGCACCCACGACCGATTCGGTACGCGGGAACTCTCGAAATAGGTACTGGGACGCCTTTTTTTGGAATATGTCGAACGGGCGGAGCCGTTCGGACGCACGTTTCTGCCATTTTGACTCTGGAAGCTATTCTTGGCGCCTCCTTCATTCAGAATGACGTTATGGTACGCGAGCGGCGGAGGGAATGTCAGCTTTCGTAAGGGACTCCGCGGCGCTTTGTAGCGCGACATCCATATCATGTCTTCTGGTTCGGCCTGCACTACATCTGGGCTGTGAACGTAAGCTTGCAGCAAGAGAACGAATCTAGAATGAGCCTCGGTCATCGACCGAAGCCAGGAAGAGACGGCGTCAGCCCCTTCTGTTGGACGCGGTGACGTGATTATACGGCGTGCATGGATGGGATATTGGTGGAGCGGAATGCGTTGCGACGTGACTGGTGGGAAGGCGAATAAGGGGGAAAATCGGGGAAGAGTAAAAAGTGTCTTACGGAGGAGATCCAAATCCTTTAATGACACAGGAACGTCTCTGTACCCATTCTGAGCATCGCGCAGACTTACGGCGTGTCTGTACCATGGGACGTAACGCGAGAGAATGACGTCGCGGAGGTGGAGATCATCAAACAAAGAACGGCCGGCCTTACAGCAGTTAAGAAAAGAATGGAAGTCATCCCACTCGACGTAGGGCAACAGGCATGACAGGATATGAGAGATACTGGCCAAGATAAGAAGAGTTACATGAGGGAAGGTGCGGGTACGCCTGTGCAATGAGGCGCGGAGGCGCGTGGCCGTGTGGGGACTGGCACGGGGGATCCGAGCCTGCATAGACGAGCAGGGAGACAAGAAAGGGCCGAGCACTAAAGAGCAGCGGAGGCGCAGACAGTCTCAGTCTTATTGCATCGCTTTCAATAGCGCCTTTTGGCATCACTCCTCCAAGTATATCCACCGTGCGAATCTCATCTCGTTCTCACCGTCTCCAACATGGCTTCCCAGGTTGCTCTCTTTTCACCAGTCCTCTCTTGTGCTGACCACGTCATAAGGACCTTGTTCGTGAAGTTTTCGGTGGCTCAGATTCGGAGTTGTCCGATGAAGAGGGTGGGTCTCAACCGCCACGTTTTATCCGTCCGCTCACTCCGTTCTAGAGGTCTCAAAGAAGATAATCCCTTCAGCCAAACCAAGAGACGACTACGAGTCATCTGGTGCTGATTCGGGAGATGAATATGTGCAGGAGAGACGACATCCCTCGGTCGTAGGCAAGGCAAGGAAGATCAAGCGAAAACGGACACTAGATGCCGATGGACAACCCAGAAAGAGGAAAAAGAGGGTTCCTGTAGAGCCCGACCTGAGCGAACTTACGCCAGAGCAAGGTAACGCTCCGGCTTGTCTCTTGGGTACTTGATGTTGATCGTATCGAAACAGCTGCCCGTCGACGGACTGACATGCAAATCGACGAGATTCTCAAGTCAAAAAAGACAGTACGGCGAAAAAAGAAGACAAACGAAGAAGTCCTTGATAGCTTTGCCGACCACGAAGTATCACGGCTTAGAGAGGTAATGAATGCAGCTGCAGAGGAAGACATCAATGCCAATCACGAGAAGACACCTGCATTGGCTAAGCTTAAACTATTGCCAGAGGCTATGGAAACACTACGAAAGCAAGCCATTGACCTTCTCCTTCGTCTCTATACTTATGAGCTTTTCTCGCACAGGGCGTCGTTGGCCCAATCCATGATTGACAACAACTTGCTCGATGGAGTTCGCAGATGGCTCGAACCTCTTCCTGACCGGTCGTTGCCAGCATTGAACATTCAGCGAGAATTGTTCGGCGTCATCAGGAAAATGGAGTTTATCGATAGCTCAGTCCTCAAAGAATCTGGACTCGGTCGCATCGTGCTCTTCTATACCAAATGCAGTCGGGTCAACTCTGACATAAAACGTATTGCGAATGATTTGGTGATGGCATGGGCAAGACCGATCATCAAGAGATCAGCTTCGTATCGGGACAAGGTTGTGCCTGTTGCTCAAGAAGGTGATGCGAGCCACAGAGGTGGGGAAAACCTCAACGCCATCTTGGCACGTGCTCGGGAAACCGAAAAAGGCCGGGTCAGGAAGAACGCAGTTATGATACCGCAACGCGAGCTCGGCAGCTATACTGTGGCACCCAAATCGAACACAGGGGCTCTTCGTAATAACGAGTCCGTGAACGCGGACATTGAGAGGAGGAAGAAGACTTCCGAATGGATGAGAACGCTGACACGGAAAATCAATTCGGGCAAATGATTTTTAATTTTTCGTATTTGTACTAGTTTGTATTGCAACGTGCTGCGTCGGACATTGAATTTAGCACAGATGTTCTCACCGCATAGCGAACGCTCTCCACGTCCTTCGTATTGACCATCATTCCCCCCATGCATCCAAGGCGTCCTCAGCCTCCCGTTCCCGGCACGCTAACGCTTCCACCCCAATCCTTACAAAACCGCCGTTCTTCACTGCTTTCAGCAGCTTCAAGCCCACGAACTCCTTGCGCCTCTCCCAAGTGGTCTCCCATCTATTTCTCCTCAGCTGCAAATCGAAACAGTACAGACAGTTGGAACAGCTCAAACGGCCCAGATGAAATAGAATGGGAATGGAAACCTGAGCAGGTTCTGCTTTCGACACGTGAGTTATATAATCTTTTCCCTTTGGTTCACGCGCTTATACCCGTGTCCTGTCGATCACAGACTCTGGATGCACTCCCAGCTCACCTTGTCACTCCTTTCATTGGCCCAGTCCCTCCTTCAAACCTCCTTGACAAGATTGCACGCGGCATTGCACATGCCAAGGGTCCTCTTGATTGGCCGCATTCCGTTCGCGCAACACGCGTCAAACTCGTCGAACTTGCAAAGAAACGCGCCAAAGACGAATCTCTTCAACATTCTGACGTGTCCGATCGCGAAAACCAGTTTGACGCAGAGTGCGATGCCAAAAGACAGAATATCCGCCGCCCCCTTTATAGGCAAAACAGCATGGATTTTATGAATGTTGCTGGACCTCATTTAGACGAAGACAATATTACCAGGTAGGGATCTTGACTGGTTGGTTTCGTCTTCCACCGTTGATGGCTCTTCAGACTCGCTAATCGCCTTCAACGAACTGACAAATTTACGTCTATTTACCATCCCTATGCGCGCAAGTCGCGTCTACAGGACACTACTGACCGACCTTCTCCTTCATCTCCTGGCTCACTGAATACCTCTACACCAAGTTCGTCCACGCTGACGTCCTTTGCATCATCCCGTTCAAGATTCTTGCGTCGATCTGGATCATCCCTCTCCTCCACATCTTCAATGTCAATCACTAGCGGTAGCAGCGGTTTAGCTCCACCCTCGCACCGATGTGGACAGCCAAGCAAGATTCCGGAAGTAGATGAAGCACCAATTCCTCCTCCAAAGGATGCCAAGTTATTGAAGCCTGGCTCAAAGCGTGCAGCTTCTTACGGGGCCTTAGTACAAGGCATTAAGAAAGAGAAGGAAGTAGATAGCCCCTTGCGTCATGAGAGACGGATGTCAACTTCTTCGTGCCCTTCATCGGACGAGGAAGAGAAATCCAGAACAGAGCGCGCGAAAAAGCAAAAAACAAAGGTCCCAGCTGCAACTGGGAGCCCCGAGGGACCTCCACCGACCACTCCCTTGACGTCTCCTGTTAAATTACTGCCCTCGACGCGTGTTTTACAGAGATCTTTTGCACAATACAGGAGGATACTATATAGGACGACAGCTCTCAGTTAGCGGCGAGCGCAGGAAGCTACCCATGAACTTGCAACGAAACCCTAGCATCCTTGGCGGCGAATTGCCTCATTTATTAGCAGAGTCGCCAAAGCTTCAACAGAGTCAATCCCAACCCGCGACACCTCCCGTTGAACCCGCTACCCTCCCACACCCGCCGACCCAAACACCATCCAAATCCGCTCAACCGAGCCCGAGCCCGCACGCTCACCTGAAGACGCTGCGCCGTGTCAGGCGTTTGGCCCCAGGCAGACGTATTTCTTTCGGAAGCGCTGCTTCGCCAGCCATTGGAGGTGGTAACATTGATCACGTCGACATCAAAGGCAACGACAGAACCAGCCTCGGAAGCGCATTCCAGATGTGTTGAGTGAACAAGGACGTCAGTTCAACTCGTTGGCACGTTAACGCCAATATCCAGCACTGGATTATCTTTTCCAAGGACATCTCACGTATCTTTATCGACTATTTTCAGTGTATTCCAACTGTCCACCGATAGCCTAGTACGACATCAATTCGGTTTCAGCCGTCCAGGATCAACCCTGCGATACCGATATTTCCCATCCTCATCTTACCAACATATCAAGACATCAATTCGGAATTGCTCATCTATTCTCATCCGTACCCAACAAAGATCTGCTCCTGGCCTGTATTTGAAGATTCATTCATTTTTTCAACGCATCTCATCACCCATTCCTTCGCTGTATGATTTACCACTGTCATTTATCCGGTCAACTGACCTCTCGTGTCCACGCTCCTTTCTTCATGTGTATAACAATTTCATACTCCTTTCATTGGCCATTGGCCTCATTTACGTCCGAATGATTTCAGTTTATAGTTTTTCAAGGAAGTTCACCTTGTCCACACTCTTTCGTCATTTTCTAGATTGCTTATATCAGAGGATTGACTGGGTCAATTCCAACATGTACATTCGTCTATCTCCATGGCACTGTCAATTTAAACATGGTTCATACACATGTGGTTGCTGAAGCCGGTCTCGAATTGATGCAGTTGACACATTATGATATCGCCGTCATTCTACATACCCAACAGGCCGTGCAATCTGCCTATCTTCGATTTGAATCACCAGTGGCCAGACTTTTGAAATTATCTGCCGCTTACCAGTGCAGGAAAATCTAGGCATGTTCCTATGCGTCTGCCAAGGCAGCAGCACCAGCCTCCTCAACCTTGGCTATCTCTTGCCGCCTTCGTTCAGTAAGGGACGCTCGTTTCTCAGCAATCAGCTCGGCAGCTCGTAGATCCCATTTGTATGCCAAATATCCGACAAATCCAAACACACCCATTGAGATGAGGTGTCCGCCTGGGTCTGTTATGCCAGGGTTAACGCATGCCAGGTCAATGCAGTTGTAAAAATGGCCACGTACTGTCGAGCACATTGCGTTTTTGTATTCCTAGCTGGCCCACTCTGGCCGCCAGACCAAACGCAGAGAATCCAAGGATGTTTGCAAGCAACGGCATTTACGGTTCGGTGGGACCAAGTCTTCGGGATATTCGCGTTTCGTTCCCAGCACCTACAAGCAAACAAAATGCACTGCCACGAATTATTAGATCTTGGCAGGACTTTATCTCACTACTGACATGGCTACAGATCCTACTTCAGACATTTCTCGTAAAATAAGCGAAGCAAAGCAGAGAAAAGAAACGGGCGATCAAGCATTTAAAGCAGGAAATGTCAAAGCTGGTAAGTGGCCCACATCCAAGTGCTGCGTGTTCTCATCGATGGAAGCACTCCTGTCGTATCACCAGGTGAGTACGCGCCTTGTTTATCACTGTGGTCTATGAACGATTTATGACACATCCAATAGGCTGTGTTTTTCCTAGTTGGCCTGGACAGGTATGCGCATATATATATAGAACTGAATGCGTGCTAAACTCTGATGCAAGGGCCGCAGTCACTAGCATAGGTGCACCACAACTGGATCCAGCAGAACAGAAAGAGAAAGCTGAGGTAGGTCCTTCTACGCTTGAGACAAACCTCTGTCATGGCTCACGATGAACCAGATCGATGACACGATTTCAAAGATCTACAGCAACATGTCTGCATGTCATATTAAGCAAGGAAATTGGCAACGCGCTATCGAGACTGCGGACAAGGTATGTGATATTCAACCCAAGTGCGTTAATGTACATTTCTTTCCACCAGGCGCTTGCAAAGAATGCCAAGAACTACAAGGCTAGGTTCCGCAAGGGCAAAGCATTGGGAGAGCAAGGCTTCTTTGAAAAGGCGGAGAAGATTTTGGAACAACTGAAATCGGAAAGTGCTGACGGTATGGCGGCATTTTGGTCTTGTGTCCTTGACGGCAATCTGAAAATGCATTCGTTATAGACACGGCAGCTGTCGATGTTGAACTTTCTCGACTGAGGGCTATTGACAGCGCGCGCGAAAAGGCCAGCAAGCAGAAAATGAAAGGTAACACAAGAGCGTTGCTTCCTATCTGTCGAAACTGACAATGTCTCGTAGGGTTCCTGCGGAAGTAATTTCTTATACCATATGAATAAGACAGACATTGTGTTCTAGATTCATTGCGTTCACTTCCGTTTTTCGTTGTACATTATTCAAGGTACCGATATAGTCCTCAATGCACGGCATAGTCCGGCTGAAAATGGGTAAATTGTCTTGTAAATTGTCTAAGTCAGAGTTGCAATGTTGGTTTCCACGAAGTCGTTCAACTGAAAGCCAGATGGAGGTGCCGTTACGACACCAGCTTTCTCCAGAATGCTGTGACAACTTGTGAGTTTCCTTGCACATCAACGATACATGACACCAACCTGAGCGTATCATGGATAACCTGCCTAGACACCGTTATGCAGTCTTCTGGGTAGCGAACGGTCTTGAGCCAAGCCTACAGGAACTGAGTCAAAAGTCACCCAGCAGTTGGGTTATTTATGCTGACGTTTATATCTTCTTCTGGGTAGCCAAATTTTTCTTTGATAAACGTTATGTTGCTGGAGGCGCGACTTTCCTCTGAATCAAAGCGTCTCACATAACGTGTGAGATTAAGGAGGAAGCGTTGGACCGCTTCCACTGGAGCACGCTCCGTAGATTGATGCGCAACGATCATCCACGATGGCCAAGGTGTAGGTACGGAACCAATCTTCCCAAGTCATTCAACAAGGGATAACACGGCTCTCAGTAATTCTACTTACAAATCGTACTTCTCCAGCATCAAGGAATGGTTTCGTGGTAAACCACTCCCACATAAAAGCGCTTGTAGAACCATCGTTGACAGATTCAATGAGCCCACGGATGTTGTTATTGACTGCATGTCTGTTTGAATGACAGGGTGACCATAAAACGAAACTAGGGAACCTTGGAATTTGAGGGCGTCAGTTTCCCAGCCGTTTTGAAGAGACATGACGTAGGCCATCGTTTGACTACCGCTAAGGAACAAATCGATTAATGGACAATATAGTAGTAGAATGAAACGTGCCTGCCAGGCCGTGATATACCAAGCGTAGTACCCTCAAGATCCGATATAGCATTGAAGGCCGTGTTCTTTCCGGTGATGACGGCCCTGGGGAAATTATCGACTTGGTTACAATCATAATTCATGGACACTAACTTACCAGTTTAACGGGGTCGAGACATAGCTGCCGACCAGCTTGTATGCCTTTGATCCCTTAGCAATGCCAGAGATGAGCGCGTCAGTAAGAGCACTATGAGATTGTGAGAAGAGGCATATAATAGATGTTGCTTGATTCGAACACGGCAATATCGATCTCACCGCCTTCAAGGCGCGATATGAGTTGCCCGGTTCCGCCTGATATGAAGCGATGAGTAATGATAACCTTCTATCAGGATCGGACGTACCTGGACATTCGACTAACGTGAAGGTCTGTCCCTTGTCATCCTCATTGTATTGCAGTAGAGGAGAGGAAAAATGCTCGCGAACTGAGGGTGCGCATTGGGCTTATTGGTGTCATAGCTGCAAAAACGGCTGTTGCGCACCATAACCGATTCTGAGGACCATCGAAGACGCGACAAGTCACTGAACTGTGACAGGTCTACATTGACGCGACGAGATGCCACCTCAACATGTACGCAACAGCAAGTCAATTCTGGAACATTACTATCCAAGTGTCCATTATTTGGAAGATTATTTAAACAGCATCATTGATTCTGCATTTGACCCCTCTGCCGGTCTTTTGGGACACTCATTCCGTCCACAGGAGCAGGACCACCTTAATTATTCGCATCTAATCAGAACTACACTGGTTACAGCGCAAAATGGCGTCCATACGAAGAAATACAAAGCATATCAACCTCCGGCGGACATGAGCATGCTCACGGTAGGCGCAAGGCCGCTAAAGTAACCCGCTCTGCTCATACGAGTCCAGGTCATTGACAAAGCGCAAGAAAAGTTGTTAAGATCAAGAGTTACTGGTAATATAATAACGGCGGGCTATCGGCTGGTAGTTACACTTTCGTCTTTCCTTGCACCATTCCTTCTCAGCCCTTCATAGTCATCGAACTACGGAGACAAGGGGAAGCAAGGCATGGAACGCTTGGGCATAACGAACCACTATGTTAACACCATAGTTACTACCTTGCAAAACTCTGAATGGGAATTGCTACTGCTTAGGTGTGTTGATACCCCTCGTTTTAACGGGACTTTGTTCGCCTGAACTACTTTTATAGAATTGGATATGATGCAATGCTGCATCTTTTATCAGAGACGTCCTTGTTTTTTTCTCTGCCCAACGATTGTTACTGCCAAGTGGCGGGAAAGTCCATTTCCTCTCTGGCGCCTTCATTCAGGGATGCTGGGTTTGAGAAAACTGGTAAGAGGAAAAGGTCGGCAGCCAACTCAGGAGAAGAACAACCGCCTAAGCGCATCAAAGTGGACCCTCCGGGAAACTCAGGAGTGACACTGCGGTACGTCTTATACACCGTACAGCCGTCTAGCACTTAAAATTTCGCAGGCCTGCAGCCGATACTGTCTTCGTGCGCTTCAAAATGTTCTATTCACGGCCAAACTACGTGCGGAACCAACGCCGTCTTGCCATAGGGCTGCCACCAAAACGTTAGAAGCTTTCTTTATAATACTGTACTAACTAACTACCCTAATCATACCTCAGATTTTCTCAACCAAATTCACCCTTCATTTGCACGTGCTGCCCCCGCTGATCCAAATTCTTACGTAGACCCAGATCCCAGGACACAAGCCGAACATGCCAGGCTTGCTGCAAAGTATATATTCCCCAGACAATATGGATTACCAAACCCATTTCAAGTTACAAAAAAATTCAACATATATAGGGATAACATTGATAGACAAGCAGAAATTGAGGTATGGCTATTTCCAGGTTTATGAAGTCATTATAGAAATCCTCCTTAGAGCTTTGGAGCCTGCAAAACCCCAAAGCGTATCAAGAATGTGCTCTCGATTCTGGGTCAGATGATATGGAAACATAGCAAATGCGGCTATAAGCCCCATTTAGATTTTGCATGTCCTTCTAAGGTGATAAAGCAGTCTACATTGAAGCAAAGATCGCACACTGACTTCTAGTGCCAGACCAGTGTGAAGAAGTTGGATAGTAGTGTGATTTTGGTCAGCTTTGCTGCCATTGTTCAACCACAGTTTCTGACTACAATCAAAGGAGATGATGTCTGAACAGTCCGTCACGTTGCAATCACAGTCGGCGAACTCTGGGCATATATCCATGTCTTCAGCCGGAACGTTACTCTCCTCTGGCCTTTCAGAAGCGAGGCAATTCGCTAAAACTAAGCCTAGATTTGCTGAGTTTAGTTGTGGTTATAAAGAGGTCAGTCTTTCTTTTTAACAATTTGAGGCAGTAATACTACAAAACGCGGCAGATATATCGTTACGTTGCGCTGGTAACAAAATCGGTCATTCCCCTAGCGTTTTGGGGCTCCAAGTACAACCTCAACCTTATTCTTCATCGTTAGTAGCTCGTCTATTGGGGTTTTACTTATGTTTGCAACTGCTGATTGGGTGGCAAGACGTCGAACAGTTCATCTCGAGTCGCAAATATGAATCGTTGTCTTTACATGAAGTCACGCAGAACTTCCGAACATCCGACTGCGACTGGCTAACGTCTCCTGGACAAGCCTCTCAGAAGTACCGGATCCCTGTCTGTGAAGCAAAAAAACGAAAAGAACTGCTCGAAGACTTCTTTTTCTGGTATTTTGATGGTTTCGTTCTGCCACTATTGAAGGCAAGCAAGGAGGTGTATCGAATCGCTGATAAGCATTGACTTGCGATGTACAGGCCACATTTTACATCACGGATTCGAGTGCATATCGGAATCGGTTGCTTTATTTCAGGCACGATGATTGGGAAGTTCTATGTGCTCCTTTGGTTGATCGACTGACTACGAACACTTTCGTGAAATTGACCGAGGTCAGTAATCTATTGGACTGTTACACATTCTGCTCTCAACGGAATTAAAGGCGGAAGTGGCTGAAATTTTGAAAATGCGGAAACTCGGGTTTTCATTCGTTCGATTGCTTCCTAAGGAAACCGGTGTTAGACCCATTGTTAATCTGAGTCGGCGAAGACCGGTCTTTCGGGTCAGTAGCCAACTACCTGCTCGGCTACTTTCCAATATTGACCGACATTCAAGCTGAAGGGATGGAATAATACACTCATGCCCAGGGATAGATCCTCCGGTCAATCCATCAACCAGATTTTGCAAGCTACCTTTCAAGTCCTCACGTTTGAGAAGGTAATTCATTAGAAAATTTTGCATCCCTCCTTTAATATTTTATCTAGCATAGAAACCCAGATCTTTTGGGAGCTTCCATTTTTAGACCAGACGAGGTCTATGCCAGATTGAAGGCGTTCAAGTCTCGACTTCCACGCGATGCTAATGGCAAATTGTGCGTAATCTTCTTTTCTGGCATGAAGGGTCGTTGATTTCGATTAGACCGAAATTGTACTTTGTCAAGGTTGATGTTCAGGCATGCTTCGATACCATTGATCAAAGAGAGCTACTCCGAATCATCGAGAAGTTGATCTCTGAGGTATCCTCCCGGCGTTGGGCGGTGGTTTGTCATTAATACCACTGTACAGGATGGATACGTTCTTCAACGTCATGGTCAAGTAAAAGTAGCAGCTGGGAGGATCAAGAAGAACATCGTCAAGCGAGCTATCGAGGGTATGCTTTCCGCCTGTCTTCTCGTGCCGTTAAAAATGACATCGATAGATGACGATTCACATTTTGTTCAATATGCTATTGAATTGGCTCAGTTGCTGCGAAGTGCAATCTTTACCGATGAGGTAATGAAGCTCCATGATTCCATACCAGGGCTAAGCAAGCCCTTGCAGGTTGTGTATCGAGATGCTGATAAAGAAGAAATTTTGCAACTACTTCGTGACCATATCACAGAGAATATAGTCAAGGTAAGTACTGTGGTCCTAAGCACAGGCAAGTGACGAACTCTTGGTGAGATCGGGAATGACTTCTATCGTCAAATGGTTGGCATACCACAAGGGTCAATCCTATCTTCACTACTATGCTCCTTCTTCTATGGTGACATGGAGAAACAATTTGAGTCATGGACGAATCACCCTCAGAGTGTAAGTTTCTTCAACAAATATACTTATTAACTTACGTCTGGTCTTCATGATAGGTACTCTTTAGGCTCATAGACGACTATCTTTTTATAACCACATCGCTATCGAAAGCTAGGAGCTTCTTGGATATGATGAAGAAAGGTACGTAGAAGTTGAAAGCTCTCGAAAGCTCTCTCAACATCAATCGCAGGCCATCCCAAATACGGTTGTTTCATCTCCCAAGAAAAAACCTTGACGAACTTTGACTACGACCACCAAATACATAATGTGACGGATCCAGATCAGACAGGTGATTACCGAAATCCTTGTTAATATGCACCATACTGACAAATGCAGGATTTCCTTGGTGTGGTTTTCTGATCGATACGAACAACTTAGCCATAACTGTGGATTATCCAAGATACTTCGGAGCTAGTGAGTTGCGCAACCGAGCGCCCACCGGAACAAGACTAACTTTACTACGAGGCTTGAAAGATTCGTTAACCATCAACAAAGGCAGGGGCCCTGGATTATCTTTTTTTAACAAGATGCTTCAGTAAGCAGACGAAAAACGTTACCTTGACAGTAGCCAATGATTCTGTTAGGCACTCGAAGTACAGGTGCCATATTATTTACACAGATACAAGCCTAAACGGCGAATATGTTGTGCACCTTAACATATATCAGAATTTCCTATTACTCGCGATGAAGATGCATACGTTCTTACGGGCCCGGGGTCTTGGATTAAGGAAAAATGAGTCGTTCATATTCCGTACGTCATATCCCATTTACTGTGGGGTTGTAGTCCATGCTAATGGTTCAAACAGGTACAGTGCAGAATGTGATACATCATACATATATGACAATGAAGACTAAATGCAGGAAGAAGGTTGCGACTGACAACGATGGGGCCTGTAATGTACAAAAAGACATTGTTGTCTGGCAAGTCTATCGACTCCTCGTGAGATTTGATCTGACAGAAAGGCATTTCATATCAGGCTAGGCAACCGCGCCTTCTTCACTGTCTTGTCGCGAAAGGGCCAGGATTACCGGAAACTTCTTAACCTTGTTAAACTTGAATTATCACGACGAAGATATAAGCAGTATAGAGGACGGTTTCGCCGTTTGACATTGGAAGGGGAAGCTGGGCTTGCTGGAATGCAGTATTGAATGTGATTCCAAACCGGTGATTACATACCGGATCCGTTGTTCTTAGAGTACCGGCGCAACGATTACATCATATTGCCACACTTACTTCCACTATCACGCAAGTATGCTAGATAACCAAACCAAAGTATCACCTTTCTATTCGCTCAAAAGCGAACTGGGCAACGGTCAACCATACGACTTTGCAGAGTTGAAAGACAAGACAGTTCTTGTGGTTAACGTTGCTTCAAAGTGGTAGGTTTGCCTGCGATGTTAAGAAATTTCTGGTTGAATCGCAAAACAGCGGTTTCACACCACAATACAAAGGTTAGATACAATCCCGCTGTCATTGTATCAAGGTACGAAACGCCCACAGGCCTTCAAGCTCTGTACGAAAAGTACAAGGACCGTGGTCTCGTCATCCTCGGTTTCCCTTGCAACCAAGTAAGCCAGGAATTGATCTCATCAGTTGCGACGTCATACTCCATCACTAGTTCGGATCTCAAGAGCCTCAAGATGACAAAGGTGTCGGAGAGTTCTGCACACTCAACTACGGCGTTTCCTTCCCGATAATGAAGAAATCCGACGTCAACGGCGAAAACACCAACGAAGCGTATAAATGGCTCAAAAGCGAGAAGCCTGGTATACTTGGTCTCACTCGCATCAAGGTCAGCGCCCGCATTCCTCCCCCAATTATGAACACATATGCGATAACTTTTTATTTTTATTTGCCGCAGTGGAATTTTGAGAAATTCCTCGTTGACAAGAACGGCAAGGTCGTCAATCGATGGGCGTCGACAAGCACGCCCGAGGCTATTGACAGTGAAATTGCCAAGATCCTTTAAAGACAGACTCTAGAATGAGTGTACAACTAATTAGCTATGTACTTTAGATTGTCTGTTCATATGATGAAGGTTATTGTCTCCAAAAGGGCGAGGATGACTTCTTTCCAGTCAACTCCATCAATCTCAGCTCTCGCTCCCTCTCATCCACGCCAAACACCGCTCTCAGGCTGTCCAATTCCTGAGTCTTGGCACGTATCTGTTGCGTCGCCTCCCTGGCGTTCTCCTTGATCTTCTCAAGCACTTGCTCTTCAGATTGCAGCCGGACCAGCGTTGCATCGTATCTGGCTTTCGATTCCATATACTCGACTTCGTGCTTTCTCGCCAGTTCAAGCAACTTGGCGTATACAGCATGAGCCTTTGCTTCGTCCTGCAACCCATTGTGTCAGCATGGCCTATAGAAGCCGAAGATTGAGACTGTCACCACCAACCTTGACAGCCTTCTTTTGCAAATTTTGGAGTTCTGCAAGCTCGTCGAGAATACCATCGAGTGCTTTCTTCTCTACCTTTCCCTCTTCTATAATAATCTTAGACAGACGCTTCGCTTTTTTCGCTTTTTTTAAATCCCATCAGCCTATGAGAATATGAAGGCTAGTGATGAAGACCTTACCCTCGACTTTATCTACCCTTGATTTCTGGCTCGAAGTGAGTTGGGCATCAGCAGACGCCGCTCGGGTGGAGAGTTCCTCGTTCGGGGGTGCCGTTGCAGTCGTCCCAGCTCCATGAATAAAGGGAGATGTAGGGCGATATTCGACACCCGAAAAGATACTCCTTCTCGACAAGGACCCTGTGCGAGCTGGAGATCCGGACCGCTTCACGTCGGACGCATCAGCGTCAGCAGTCCCTTCGGTGTGATCAGTTGGTGCAAGCCTGGTTGTCCCTCCTCCGTTACCGCCAGGTCTGATGATCGAGCGTTGCCGCTCAGGTTCGGTAGTAGTAGAGTCTGCAGGATGGTCAATGGCGGGAAGCCACCCTATGCTGCCACGACTTGCGACATCTCGCTTGGCGTAAACGTCATGATAAAACAGAGGCTGATGATTCTGCTCGACGGGCTTTGCAGCGCCGTTGTCCTGTGGCTGCGCGAGGCCAGTAGTATCAGAGTGTGACATGGAGTAATGAGCGAGAGGAGCGTCAAAGTAAACTGTTCTGTCACTGTATGGAGTTTCAGTCATATGAGGGTTGGAATGTGTATAGGGGCTAATTCAATCGACAAATTTGGCAAGTGTCACTTGAATTGGATCCGATCTAAATGTGGATCTGCGACATTGTGTCACGGTCCAGGGTGTGCTATTTGGGCTCGCAAGCACAAGTTAGAGGACGAGCTCGCCATCTTGTAAGAGAATGGCGTCATGCTCCGAAGATGTCCAGGTAGTTTATATATGACCCCATCAGAGAGAGAACCTTTGTCAGCCATGGCCCCAGTTGCAACTCGTACCGATGTCCAGCCCTCAAAACAAGAGGCTGCTCAACTGATCAACCCGTTCTACTCGCCAGCTATAGGTGACGACGGTGACAGCGCATATCCTTTCGCCGACCTCAAAGTGAGTAAGAGCTTGCATACACAGCGTCAGTAGCCAACGCAAACTAGCCCAGTTTTCCAAACATAAAGTGGGAACCCTTGACTGAAATACCAGTCACCCACCGTGGCCTATTCGCTGACCCAGACAAGAAAAACTTGTTCTCTGCAGCGGCAAAGGTCAAGAACTTGACGCCAGCCATTGGCACGGAGATTGAGGGTATTGATCTAAGGCAACTTACCAATGCCCAAAAAGATGAACTGTAAGGCTTGCCGTTCACTGGCCAATACAAGAAAGTAATGTACCTTCCACAGAGCTCTGCTAGTTGCGGAACGTGGTGTCGTGTGTACGTTCGAGGTCAACAAGACCCTAGCAAGCGAGACTGACTGGTGTCATAGTTTTCCGAGACCAAGAAATAGACATTGATCAGCAACTGGACCTCGGTAGATATTGGGGAACGCTGCACAAGCATGCTACGACTCCGATCCCTAGGAATGGCCTGGAAGAGGTGCACGGTAAAGAAAAAGTCCAGAGTTCTGCGCTTCAAGAGATTTCTGACCAAGTGCGCAAGTGGTTTACACTGACGGTTCTCGGAGGTTCGATAGCTCGGCATATTCAAAGTTGGAATTATGGCACTCTGATGTATGTAGTACTTGGGTTTCAAGTATAGGCTCGCCTGACAACCCCCATCTTTAGGTGACGTACGAGATACAACCACCGAGTACGACGTCCCTCAAGCTTCTTACGGGACCTGAAGCAGGAGGCGATACTCTCTGGAGCTCTGGGTAAGCGACACGCGATACCAAAAAGAGATATTTGCCGACTTCCCCGTCCAGATACGCATTGTATTCTTCCTTGAGCCCTGGTTTTCAGACATACTTGGAAAGCCTATCAGCGGTACACAGTGCAGTAGAGCAAGCCCAGGGCGCGCGAGCTGCTGGTTTGGCAGTCCGTCGGGATGAGATCGAGACCGTTCACCCTGTCGTACGCGTCCACCCCGTCACGGGTTGGAAGAGCGTCTATGTGAATTCAGGTCAGGAACACCATGCTCCCAGAAGCACATACTAAACGATGTCATTGCTAGGCTTCACTCGCCGTATCGTTGGGATACCGAAATCCGAATCCGACACCGTGTTGAATTTCCTCTTCCGCCAGATCTCGGAAAACCCAGATTTCCAAGTGAGGTTCAAGTGGGAGCCAAAGTCGATTGCTTTTTGGGACAACAGGGTAAAACACTTGATTAGAGTTCTACGCCTTCTGACGGTGTGGCAGATTGTTACGCATTCAGCAATATTCGATTTCTGGCCTGCAACGCGTCACGCTGTCCGCGTGACACCACATGGAGAGCGACCGATGTCAGTGACAGAATACGAGAAGCAGACAGGGAAAAAGGCGAAAGACAGGCAGATAGAGATATGGAAACAGTTGGGAGTGGAGACAAAGAAGGAAGGGTCGAATGCAAAGGCTAAGGCTCGTGGGTACAACGATTAGTCGAATCAAGATTTAGATCGCCGATCTCCCGAAAAGTTGTGACTTGGGCCGTAGTGAAAAGAGCGCTCTAGACTGCCAACGGGTGAGGGCAGCACGTAGAGCACTCCAGCGCGCGCATTTCCGCAGGGGCTGCAACGCATGCTCTCAGTGTTCATCTCATGTCATGCAGCGATCACCACGATCGATCTTCTAGGGGTAGCCCACATCTCCGATCCACATCTCTGTTCCTTGCAGTCCGCATCGAACATTCATCTATCTCTCAACGGATCAGAAATTACCATCGGACAAGCGAGCGTTACGGTTATATTTATATATATAATCTGGTCTACAACGCATGGCTCCTAAGTAATAAATAACTTTCTGCTCAAGAAATGTTACAACGTTGCCGTTAGCTGGGAAATTATCGTCATGATCAAAACAGTCGTTAGCACAAGAATCGAGGGGTATGTACGACGGAAACGAAAAAGGTTAACGCGGAGAAGCTTGGGGAATGACGACAGGTTGCGAAGATCTCATAAAAGACTGATGTTGAAATTGATCCGGGGCATAGCGCGCTGCCGACGCGTTGACGTGAGAGGGATGGGGGATGGTGGTAGGGGCAGATGATGATGAGGCAGGCGTAGGCCACGAGTGCGAAGGAATGGACATCGTTTGCTGGTTAGTGGTGGCTTGCATGTGGTTGGTGGTATCAGAGCCGCTTGATTCCGGACCTAAGCTCATAACTTGAAATGAGCCCTGATGGTGCTGCTGTTGTGAAGGTGGCTGGTGTGCTTGCTGCTGCTGATTCACCTGCTTGTTCCCGTCCTCATGGGATGGTGAATCGCTCGACTGTTGTGTCCGAGGTGCTTTCGATCGATTCTTCTCCATGTCACCGGATCTGGCTGAAGCACGCAAGTCTTCTAGACTAATTTGCTCAGAGTTTCCGCTCCCACTTTTCTCCTTCTTTCGCATTAATTTGGCATAGTCTGCGGAGACGTGAGTCCTTCACATACTATGCTGTGCTGGCTCAACGTACGCAATCCGCATGCATTGCACAAAGTTCTTGCGCCGTCAGGGCCCCTTCTCCATTCAGGAGTTTCTCGAATATTACACGAATGGCACTTTCCAGGTGGCGTGGCTCTCTGAGAGTCTAATCAGGACGGCAGCGGGAAAAGAAAGAAAGTATAACCAACACTTCTTTTTCTATACTTGCTCTTCGGTTGTCCAGCAACGCCACTCCCGCCCGCCGTGCTAGACGCACGCTTGGTGCGGATAAGCTCCATGTCCTGTTCCGCAGTTGTTTGGGTCTTGTCAGCAGTAGACTCATCCTGAGGGAGATACAGTAATTTCGTAGGTGATAAATATAGAGAGCCTACCTCGTTGGTATCAGGGTCATCCTGAGCGCCGTTTCTGGACATGTCTTCCCATGGTCTTTTCGGAGCCCGGGAGTCATCGATTGTTGTAAAGCCGTTGGAGTTATCAAGTTTGATGCTATTTACTTCTGCGCAGTTATTGTGCTTCCATTCTTCTAGCATGCGAACTACTTGAATTGCCAAGTGGGACATGTCCGTTAAATCGGCGGGGGAAGGCTGTGCATGGGAAATTGCTGTCTGTAATTGCACTGTCGAAGCAAAGGTTAATAGGGTTTATCGGCTAATAAATTCTATTGCGCGTACCGTGATTCTTCGCGAATGAATACAGGGTGGAACAATTTTTGACGACCTAATGTATATCGATAAGAATGCATTCAAATTCATGAACCTACTCGCCTCGTGCATCAGACCGTCTCTGAGTGACGGCATAGGGCCTAGATCTTCTGCTTCATTAGCATGACGGGCGTCAACCTGCGTAGGAACAACGGCTGCTGATCGGGAGAACGATTGTTGTAGCTGCGGTTGCTGCGGATGCGGATGTAGATGCTGAAGGGGTTGGGGTTGAGGTTGGGTGGCGGGCGGCAAATGGGCTACCTGAGATGGAGGGTGATGAGTAACAGCGTGAGGTGCAACATGACTCGGAGTCGGAGGCTGTTGGTGATGGGATTGAGGTTGATGGTGTTGAGGGGGCATGGGGGACGGAGGGAGGGGTTGGTGATGAAGATGAGCTGTTGGCTGATGATGTGGCGGAATCCAAGTGCCTTGCGGTGGAGGTGCGGAAGGAGGAGGACCTGGCGAAGAATAGGGATTTGCATGAGGGTGAGGAGGTCGAGGGGGGTTATACTGGGGTGGGTATGGAGGGTAGACAGGATGGGGGTGTATTTGTTCATGGGAAGGCGGGGGAGGAGGAGGAGGGGGCGCGGAGGGATATGACGTCGGTAGTGGCTGTTGCTGTGGATACGGGGCAAACTGGGGAGGATATGGCGAGCCAGGGAGATGTTGCAATGACGCCCTCTGTCTTTTTGGTTGTGTGGGGGGCTGAACTGGCGAAGACTGAGGAAAAGGTGGATTTTCGTGGGACTGAGGATGCTTCCATGGCTGCTGTTCGTCCTGCAAAGGCCTGTAAGGAAAGTTGAGGTCCTTGAGAGACGGGAGCCTGAAATCGTTGGAATTTGGAGGAAATCTGGCAGAGGCCATTGTCTGCTCGATCACCGTTTGATGCTTTTCAAATATCTCCCGATGTCGCCGGATCTCGTTCAACATACATCAACAATCGGAGATTCAATCCATTCCCTCGGCACACGTGTCATCAGATCTCTGGCGAAAGATAGACTACCCCGATTGCCACCCCTCCCGCAATATACGGATATCCTCGGTGGCCTAGTAACAATATCTCGTCTCTATCTTTGGCTTCGTCAACCAGATGTTGTTTATTGTGGCTCAAACAACCCATTCCCAAGAAAAGGGCTGAAATAGGTTTGTCGCAAAAATAGCATTATTCCGACATAGATCTTTCAAGATCTTCCATGAAAAGAACAGCAAATAATAACCGCAGGCCAGGGTCAGAACCATGTTATGTAAAAAGCCCAGAACACCAACATCGTTGACGACCTTTGATCTCTATGCGATCTTCCGATCGAGCTTGTATGTGCGTTGACCAACGTCTAGTGTACGGCAAGTAATATCATGGGATCGAGGTATATTGTTTACTTGCCTCCATTCCACCCTCACGTTGATATTAGCCATGCGTAAAGATGATCGATGGGAAAGGCATGTGCCCAGGGGGTAAATCGTGCTCAACGCTACCAACATATATGGACTTGCGCGTTCGATCTAAAGGGTGCCAACGAGCGCTGTGAGCGCATTGAACTCTAGCAACCCGTGTAGCAGGCTAGCAGCGGCGCAATATTCCTATGACCGACTCGGAGGCCTCTCGCAACCTGCACTGCCACTGGACTTGGGTCTTATGAAGACCACGTCAACCAAGAAGGATAAGCATGGACGATGACTCTATCCGTGTGGTAAGCGGAGCAGTCAAGATCTCGACGTCGTCAGATTTGCGAGCGCATGCCCATTTGTACCGCCTAGATGCCCCACACAAAACTAAAAAATTGTGAATTGTACTTAAATATCATGTATGCAAATATAGTCAATCACTATGTCAGAAGTTCCCCATACAGATGTCTCTCGTCCGTCTGCCCTCCCTACAGCCAATCTCCTCCAGCGCCCTACTATCTCACAGTCTCTCGTCGAGCAGAACTCGGCAGAGTACCTCGATGCTGTCGAGGAAGAATGGAACAAAAAGGTAGACATGGAAGTAGAAACTCTTGTTGATGGCATGGTCGACCTCGTTAGTCTGGCATCAGTACGTTGCGGTGTCCCTGTTTTTTTTTTTTTGCCATGACTGAAAGATGTCCAGATTGGAGACAAGGACAAGTTCAGAATCGCACAGGAAGCCTTCCAAGCCCAATCCCGCGCCGAGTCGATGGTGAGGTCACTTATGTACTTGGCTCAAAACAATTAACCTCTCTTTCAAGGTGCGAGCAACCAACTCGCTGCTGTCCATCACGCATTCCATGAAACTTCTGCTTTTGCTTTCCGACGAAGCCCAGATCGCTCATCGACGCGATGCAGAACTTGGCGTCGTCCGAACTGAACGTGACGAAGCTCGTCAAAAGGTCGCTGCCCTGCTCGACGATCTCTTAAGATCTTCAGCACCGAGTACAAGACAACAAGGACAGCATGCAGACAATAAATAACAAAACTACAAATCGTGATCGAACAACATCTATATGCACCATAGGCTCCCATTCAGCTTCAGTCGTCGTCTTCTTGACCAATCTCTAAAATCCGCCTGACTGCAGCCGCTTCCAACCTTTTAGCCTTTTCTCTCCCTTCCTGTAGCCTCTCTATCCCATGCTGAATGCTTTGTATATGCACTTCTATCGGAATGCTAGGTCCCACCAGCTCTGGCGTTGCTGCTCTTTCGCGAAGGTCTTCCATGTCATCGCTCATGGCTCTCAATGTTTCCAAAGCAGCTGTTACATGAAGAAGAGCTTTTTTCCTGAATGATCCCAGTTCCTTCAAGACTTTCAAGTTGTCCGCATATATCTTCGAGTTTCTTGCACCTTTAAACAAGATGGCAAAAAAGCTACTGAGGACTTCTTCCTGAGAGACATCTTTATCTTCCCGAGCGATCATGTCTCGGAGAGATTCAAGATGCTCCTCTAGGATGTTGAGATTGGCAAGATTGGATTCAGCTTCAAGGATGAGTCTCTTCAAATTTGCATCAAGGACGTTCATTGCATCAGTAAACGTGGAAGCGACAACCGCTTTCGGATCTTTGGCCCATGGAGACAAGGCAGCGAAAACGGATGGTTTCTTCGCATTTGCCTCCTCGATTGTATGCCAAGCGTAGGTATTGACCGCTAGGATGCTGCCATACGTTAGAGCATCACGAAACAGAAGAATACTAGCACTGACTTATCGACAGCGCCACCGAGTTTGGCACTCAACTTTTGCAAACCGCGCCCTGTCTTTTTCGCATCGTAAATAAAGCCCTTCAGTGAGGAAACGAGCAAGTCCTTTGATGTGAGGTCACTGTATTGTACGAGCGTTACGAGGTCTGCTGTCGCCATTTCTGCCTTCTTGACTTCCAAAGATAAACCGGAACTACCGGCTGACGAATCCAGAAGCTCATCAAACGCTTTGGTCTGACTTTCGAGCAATTTCTGCCATGGATCCACTTTGTCGGTGGATGGATGGAGAAGCACGACACACATGGTCATCCTGTTCACGAAAGGTAGGAAGCAGAAGGGTGTGACGGCCCTCCGAAGATAGTGGGCTGTATGGCGCATGCACAGGGAAAGAAGTAAGGTGAAGAGGAGCAGTCGCAGGGGGATGCGCATCAGTCGGATAGAGGATTTGAAAATGTCTAGCGTGTAGCGCCCGGTGAACAAGGCACCTTCGACGGCTCCATCGATGATCTCGTCGGTTGGTATCTCCGGTCGCTGCTGAGGCGGCTTGCGCTTGGGAGTTGGCGGAGCTGAGGCAGTTCTGCGGTAATTATTTGTACCAATAGAGGCAGTTTTAAGTTTTCGTCTGCGCACTGGGGAAGGAAGAGGCGTAATTAAGCGCGATCGCAGTTTCTTATCGGAAACGCGCTGAGAATCTTCTGAGCCTGAGCCTTCCTCTGCAATGTCTTCCCAGGTATCATCCTCTTGCCCTGGTTGCTTTGGGATGGAGTTTGTCAAATTGTCACATCTTTTGAACGATTCTACACAACTTACCGGGCCAAATTGATAATTCGTGTTCGAGTTTTGCTTCATATCGTCTTCAGGTGGTGGTGAGAGTTGTGTCATGGCTCAACGTGAGTTTAGATGAACTGTTTGCCTGCCACTACCAGCATGTTTTGAGTCTGCATGCCGTTACCGCACGTGACCTGAACACACTCGGAGTAAGTACTACTCTGTTATAAACTAGGCGCGTTCATTGTCCAACAATATCTCCTGGGTTATCTGCCTGTCGTGGAAAAAAAGGCTTGAATGACTCAACGGTCATGGCGTGACCGCTTGAGAACGACATATCTCAAATTGGAAGCGACTGCAGGTTCCCACGTGCCAGTGGCAGGCGTAGACAATAAGATTTGCGAGTGGACCCGTGAAGACAATAAGATATGGCACTGGAATATATCTTAGCTGGGCCATCACGCTGCTACCTCTTTGACGCCTGCTACTTCTACTTTTTGCCCTCCCCCGCGGCGGTGTCCTGTACTGATCAATTCCAGGTATGTCTTTGCAAGCACTTCATATGCCTCGACTGGCGCGAGTTGCTGATTTCACTATTATAGCTATCATCAGAACTGATATTCAAGAAATTTTCATCTAGGTGAAAAATGTCGCAATCGGCCCATCCCGTACGTTCTTCTTCCCTTCCACCTCGCAGGGCCTATTAACGATGAAAAACAGATAGGGTCTGCAATGTCGTATGATCCGTATGGTCCAGACGTGAGTGTCCATGTCAGCAGTTTCTTGTCAGCAACAAACACACTCTCCTAGTCGTATAAACGGGCCATATACCTCCCAGCTCCCGCAAGATTTACTATCGAGTTCTTAGAGCCCGCAAAACAAGGTACCTAGATAATCCCCTATGGTCCCACTCCGTAGCTGACTCGTACAGGCCACAATTATAGCTATGGCATGCGTATCAACGCAATCAACAGTGGAGATAGAACGTCCACATCATCGACTAGATCCCTAAGAGAGTACGACATATGGCGCAGATGGGAAGATTGTTTATGGTTCCAAGACGCTCTTGAACAAGAGTACACCCGTCTTGCAAGAGAGAAGAAACAACGGCTCTTACGCGGTAAGGGCGTCAAGAAGAATGGGTTTTATATGCAAGACCGTGCAGCGTCTTTCGAGTCCTTGCCACCGGGACCTCATCCCGACTCTGTAGCGCAAGACATTCACGAATACATCCCCCGCTTGACAAAGAAAGGTACCTTCTTTAGAGCTAGCCAGGCCACAGTCAACCAACAGAATAATGAACTCAAAGCGTTGGTCCAGGCCTTGTATCAAGACGACCTGCCAGCACTAGTCATCGAAATGCGTGAAACCAATACCGTGACCGACTTTTTCGGTTACTGGAGACGCGACTTTGACCTGTACGAAAGTTCACAGAAACGCGAATCCAGGAGTTCCGCTAGGAGCGTGATATCATTCTTTTCGTCTTCTTCTTCCAGCCTTTCGCCTCGACGTGAGTCGGGTCGATCGAGCCAACACGATGGTTCGAGTGTCTCGACTAGGTTCCGTTCGGCCACTTCTCAAGATATTCCATTGCAAATTGGAACACCAGAGATGATACGATCGCGAATCTATCCAGGCAGACATCAAGCTCAATCCTCACTCTCTTTCTCCAGTCCGCCTGCTGCGCGACCTCGTGCCCTATCCGCAGCATCATCCACAGCATCCACAGACTCTTCCTCGTCTGGATCAGATCGGAGCTGCGATACTAGCACAATCTCTAGCATTCCTGTCATCGTGGATGATTCTCCCATCAAGTTCGGTCACAATCCTCAACAGTATGGCTCGAACGAAAAGCCGGAGTCAGAAATGTTTCCTAAAGAAACGGAAATCAAAGCAGACTCCTTAGCTTTAATGTCATCATTCGCAGTCAAGCAAAGGCGGAGGAGTGCCTCCGCTAATCTGCATTTGAACAGGCCTCGCCCTTTTCGTGATCATCCCAGTCCACCACATTCTCCGACAAGATCGGAGTTGACGACTGTTCTTGAACAAGAACAACCAGAGGATGAACCATCTCGTGCGTATTGCCATGTATCATCTGAACAACAATCAGTAATGCTTAGTGACCATTTAGATCCAACTGTACGCGAATCCTGGATGTCGACAGATTCTGCCGCGACTTATCTGGAGGGACTGAAGCTATCTCTACCCGCTGAACCTTCTAATCGTGCATCTATCCTCACTGTTATGACCACCGACTCTGCCGAGGCCATCATTGGCCGGGGGCCACCACGTTCATTTTCACGCTCACTTCCATCAAGTCCCATAAAATCACATAACCCCCCCAGGCCTCGCTTCTCACAAGCCGTCACACTCTCCGACTTTGACATTTGGACTGACGTTGACGAAGATGAAGAAATCGAGTCAGCGCTTGGAACGGGAATGACAGACACATTTCCACGGCCTATTTCTTTTTGCGATTCCCTTTTGGAATACAGGCCAGAATCGTCTTTGGGGTATAACGACACGCCCACACCCACTGCGACTGAAACTCCTCTTCCTAGCCTCTTCTTCTCGGATCCTCCTTCACCGACTACATCAACCATGTCTGACCCGTGTTCCATTGCCACGACGTCTTCCATCGTCCCAGAGGGGATAGTCTCCATCAAAGCCGCTCTCGATCAAACGATTGTCCTCCTTCGCATCTCCAAAACGACTAGTTATGAAGAGTTGCGAGAGCGGCTGTGTGACAAGTTTGTTGGGCAAGAAGGCCTCCCTTTATCCAAACTGTTCACAATCACCCTCACGAATCCCCTTCGCGATCGCGAGCTCAATAACGGAGGTAGAGGACGCTCAGGATCAGTATCATCTACTGAGCACATGGAATTTGTCCGATCTCAAAATGATTGGGACCGAGTCATCGCCTCCTATGAAGGGGGGAAACTTACACTTCGTCTTCTAGATACATTTTCATAACCTTTTAATTATCTTTACCTCCTCAGGACCTTTCATTTCAGGTTTATGGCCGTAGACCATTGAATAAACTTTATTCATTCGAATTTCTGACATTAATACCTTTGTATTACATATTGATGTATCCATTGAACAAAGCAACAAGCATTTTTTACGCGCCTACACGTGGAGTTGACGGCACCGTTGGAGGATGGGTAGGTGGGCGCGCAGGAGGAGCACCCATTGCCAACGGAGACCTCGTCCAATCAGGTATTATATCCCTCTTTTGTGGTGTAGAGTCTATGTCCAAGTCCATACTATTGTCGTCGTCGGCTGGCTGCTGAATAACAGCTTCATCCCATTTCTCTCTGGCGATCTCAGCGCCACCCGTTTTCAAGGCCCTATGAAAGGTTCAGTTAGCCACCGCCAATCATGAAGCGAGTGAACGGAAATACCCAGCTAACGAGCCCCCTACCCAGGACATAATAGCTGGAACGAATGCCGGAGCTTTTCCTGCATTAGCATTGGCTCTTGCAGTCGCTGGTGGCGGTGGCGATGGATTATTGAGGATGGCAAAATACGGTATCAAGGGTCGCAATGGCGCATATCTATCGTATTGAGAAGCGGCTGGGCTCGGCCGAGGCGAAGGCCCCGTGGAATCTACGCCATGTGTTAGCGAACGGACAATTTCCGTCTGGAGTCGCATTATAAAGCCCGGAAGCATTGCTGTGCCCCCCACGACAAGTATGGATGACGCCATCGTCTTGCGTAGATCCACAGGAACCTGCAATGAATCACCCATTCATATAGCGGACAATTAAATAAGGGGTATAACGACTAACCCTGAGTAATGAATCAAGTATGACTTCAGCCACGCTGCTCTCATCGACGTCTCCACCCTCAAACAGCACCTCAGCCGCCCGTTCGCGAATCCATCCCGGAATTATAAGCGTTCCGAGCCCCGTGCCTGGTTGTGGTGACAAAGGAGGAGTGACCTGCACATGGATGTCTGTTGCTGTTGAATGACGCTCGTACACGGAACAAATGGCTTGCAGATAGTCAACAGGTTCTCGATTAGTGCCTGAACTTCCAAGTCCGGTAGTCTCCGAAAATTCTGACGCAGTTTCTGCCTGTGACGAGGCCGTACTTTCTTGCTCAGACTCGTCATAGTTATCACTTGGTGGCGGTCCATCTGCTTCAGAAGAAGCTGTTGTCAGAGGTGTGACATCGCGAAAATCAGCGTTTGACACGTTCAACGCGCCACCAACGAAACAGCAGCGAGTTTTAATTTCTTCCACCAGGATATCTGTCAGAATTTCTTGAGGAACGCGCGTCGCGCGGCTTGTCGCAGGGACATTTGCAGCGGAACTAAGTGTTGCTGGAGGAACGTAGGTTGCAAAGGTAAGTAACAGGGCACGCAAATGCGATGTCAACTTTTCTCCAGCCATCGGAGTTGTGCGTAAATGTGGAAACAATGGTCGTGCAGCAAAAATCTATCGCAAAATACGTCACTTGTAGAAAACACACGAGGGCTGCACTAACAGGTAATGCAACGGATTCCAAGTGCCCAGAGTCCAGGACTAGACCAGTGATCCGCCCAGCAGCAAACAAGGAAAGAAGGTGACTCGAAGCGAAAGAGATGGAAGGAACCTGTAACAACGTCAAGGTGGATGAGGATACTCATCACGGCGACGAACTTGATTCTCAAAGAGAATGCGAGCCATGATGTCCTTGATGTATATCGGTAGCAAAGGATGTTCTATTATGATAACTTTCCTCGCTTTTGGATCTGTTAAGAGCGAGCTTCTCGGCATATGAAAAAACATGGCATGGTCTGGGTTTTAGCGCCTCACTTGTGAAAAACTGATCTCAGCGCCTTTTGCAGCCTCAACTCGAGAAGCTTGTCCTCTTCAGCGCGTAGAACAGAGTCTGACGCGCGTTTCAAGCTCCAGAGTGAGCCCCCGCTGGGACCACCAGCGTGGAACACGTCCCTGGGTCGGCCTTCGCCACTGAAACCAACTTTCCATATTCGCGATCCAGGATCAATGACGACTCTGTCTTCTACGCCATATAATGAGTGTCTTCGCGTGGTAGCGTAGTGAGGTGATGATTGGATGATATGGCTCGCCGCTGCGCGTGAAGTCGTGGCAGGGGTTGCCGGTGTGCTCGTCACCTTCCCGCGCGGTGTGGTTGGTGTCGACATCAGACCAAATAAAGAGCAAGAACTACAGTAACAAATTAAAACACCGCTATACAGGTCCAGCCTAATCAAATGACAAGTAATTAAATAAGAACAGGTATATACAGTTGATATTAGCGGTCCATAATAAGTGTTGAGTATCATGGGAATCCGACGCTCAATAGTATTTCACCATCATGGACTACCTGGCGCAGCATCGGCCAGATGATAAAGTGGTTGAGCATCTCGACCAAAGGACTTGGGTCCAGCTTTGCAAGGTGCACTTCTGATAAGGAGGGAAATGCATTGGCGAACAGGTCTATAAAGTTCTCCAGGCCAATGACCTCCCGAAATTGGACGATATCCTCCACGGGGACATCAGTCAACTTTAGGACACGGAGAGTAGGAAACCGGCAATGATGTACATTCAGTGCCCATAAAAATCCTTCAATGGCTTGATCCCTCACGTCGATGAGGTGCAATTCGGTCAACTCTGCCATGGAGATGATATGAAAAAATCGAGCTATGGCGTCGGAATTGGCAGGAGCTCGGTATGCCATCTTGGATAGCGAAAGAGAAGATAGCGTCACGCACTGCAGCACGTTGGTCCGGAAGGAGGGGGCAAATGGGGGAGGGGGGATAACGGGGTTGTTCGGAGGAGGCCCAGGAACAGGATGCAACAAAGGCGCGTGAATGCGAAGATCAGCCAGTCCATGAAGACTGGGAGGAGGCAGATCTGTGTACCAGTTCGCGTGGACAGCTGGGTATGCAATCGAGGGTATCTGCCGCTCGTTCAGATAAGAAAGCGGCGCATTGGAATATACGAGATTTTGCAGTCCAGATAAGCAACGACCATCTTTGACTTGGATGGCGGTGTGTTCGACACGAAGGGAGGTAAAGACTCGGGGATCAAATCTAAACGGACCCATCGTCATCACCGCCGAGTCGACGCAAGAAACAAGTTCAAGATGTTGAAGATGGGGCAAAGCAACACCGACCATAACCTTATCTGTTAACTTTCTGAGAGTGAGGTTACGCGCAGTGATGCTGAGGGAACGAATCCGCGGGAGCTGTTCGACGAGCGCACGGCAGCTGTCGTCGAACTCGGGGATATCATCGCCAGACCAAAATACGGTCTGGGGGATGTCAATCCTGATGATCAAGCTTCTATTATGGGACCTGGAAAGAAAATCCCGGAGGACCTGAGGTTGTCGGAAGTTGTAAATATCCAGTCTGTCCCATAAATTGGGTGCGCCCAGCGCCACATGCCTCCAATGGCGCGAAATATGGGACAAAAGGACTATTGGAGGGATTTGACCTCTACCTGAAGAGGTGAGGTGAGAAAAATAGTCGAAAATCATGCAGAGAATTTCGGTTGGTAGCATGTCAATGAAGCAGAGAGAGGTAGGAGAGATTGGCCCTCCAGGCATGGCTCGGATGAAGACTTTAAGGTCCAATGGTGAATGCGACATAGTATCCGAGCTTGCCTGGCGATGTGACGCTATTACAACATGCTCAATGCGTGTTTTGTTTTTTTCCGGCTGTTTGAGGCAAAGTAGGGTAAAGTTGATTCCCCGGTCTCCATTTGCATTAGTCTCTTTTCCCTTCTGGGCTTCTATCGGTACACATCTATCTCAACTAAATCTTCCGAACAACGCAATAATCCGCAATGCCCATTGCTCAAATTGCTCCTTTGACATGAACAGCAACGCTTGCGACAGCACGGCCTTTGTGATTTGTGCTTGCATGCCCTAGATGTTCCTGTTACTCCTTCTGAATGACTGGAAAATAAACTGTCAAACCTGATACCACCCAAAAAAACCTTCCCGTTGCCAAACCCTTATGAGTATGTCAACAGCTCCGGCCTGCCGGCTCTTATCGCGATGGTTTTTTTCACGATCACGTTGCTTAATTTCATCGATGGTATCGTCATTTGTAATTGCACTTCGAGCCTGTATCCTGACTTTGGCCATAATGTACGGGTAAGTCACCTTCATTAGTGGCGTCAGTAACTTGCAGACCGATCAAAATGGAGATCTTACGATAGTGGCGAGCGTTTTACTGAGTGCACCGACGAGGAAAGCCAACCACGGTGACAATTTCATTGAACCTTTAGCGAGAAGTACTAGAGTTTTCACTCGCTCAAACATGCCATATGTAATGGCAGGATTCACAGTGAGCACCAGACTTGGCTTCAGGCCTGACCACAAACCCTTCACGCCGTCTTCATCTATGATGTCACGCGCAACAGTAAGAAAAGATTCATCTGCCTTTGCATTCTTGGTCGGCAGATGTTCGGAAGACTCCGAATGCTGTTGAGAAATACTTCCGACTTGCTGACGTGTAGCAATGACAGAAACAGGGATGGTGAATATTTGAGCCAAAGCACCAGCAACAGCTCCGAGTAGCAATTCGGTCGCAGTTGACAGTGGGGCCACTGTATTTCCAGGCAGAAGCTTCTTTCTCAGTCGTTTGATATATGAAGTCCTGACGACAGAATAAAAGAAGAAATAGGCATACTCTGTAGGTAGTAAAGTCAGAGGAGTGCTATATGGACGCGGCAAAAACGTGTAACCTACGTGTAGAGAAGGTATTCAGCATGGTCGCCCAAAATCCTCGATATAGTCCGGCAATTCCTTCTTTCTGGTATATACGCGAAAGCACAGTCAACATTGATAATTCATTCTTGCTCTTGCCCTTTGCCGGATTTGCCTGTATCCGTGTCTTTGCGCTGTCGTTTCCCTTCGTATCAGTCACCCATGACGAAAACAAGAAGAGGCATACACATCTAGTGGGTATACAACACTGCAACTTTTGTTAATATCGGCGTGAGAAACAGAGAAAGGTAACGCACGCAGAGCTGAAACAACCACCAAGAGCACCTGCAAGCGCAGAGGCGAGAGGCGTAAGCTGCTGTGCTGGCTTAGACTGAGCAGCCATGACAGAGAAAGCGCCCGAAGGATGAGGTGTTGATGTTGCCGCTTTGGCGGAGCATCCGAGTCGGCTCCTGCATGTGATTCTAAATTCCTATCTTATTATTTATTTATTTATTTTGAATCTATTATAGATGCAAGGGCTAACGAGAAGGAAATCGACATATCAGTGTCAGCAATTGCAGGAAATCACCTATCTGGACTACACAAGCTGAGAATGTCTCGAGAGGAGAGGCATTACAGAAGGGCGGGCTGTTATTACCCACCATACACCAGACCCATCAGTGTTTGTACTAGCAGGTACAGTCCATCCTTACGGCGGCGACGAATTCGCCATCAATTCAGCCATGTTCCAGGCCACTGGATCCTCAACCTCATCCGCTCAAAATCCCAACTTCCCCGATTTCCTCGACATACAGCCTTCTAGAACACCGAATAACTTTTTAGTACCTCATCTTCAGAACACGTTTGGAGCGCGTGCCCAGGAGGACGCTATCCAACGGTATGGTATCGCTGGACGAGTATGGTAACACGATCACTCTTGCCCTGCCCGAAAACACTGCTCTCAACGAATACAGGGAGGCAGCCTATGCTCTGTTGCACTACATCCAACCTATGTCATCAGAGTTCGAATTTGATCCACCTTTCATCTCATCCTCTGATCCACACCCATTAACAATGATCGAATTGGGATCAGGATCAGGGATCGTGGCCGCTGCCATTGGTGGAAAACTCCCTTCAAAGGACGATCTAATTATCGCTACCGATCTCCCGGAGGTGCGCAAACTGGATTCTCACGTACTGATCCTCTGACTATGGGCCCAGGTTTGTCCATTGCTACGCACAAATTTGTGCTCTGGTCCCGTGCTTACGGTCAGACCTCTTGCATGGGGAAACGTTCAACACGCGTCGGATATCTCGTCCGAATTTTTTAACAAAGACAGGAGACTAACTCACATCATTTGCAGCGACCTTGTATGTTCAAGCTCGATTCCTTGGTTCCTGATAGTTAACAGGCTTAAAGGTATACTTTCCAGATCTTCTCGCGCCGCTGTTGCGCTCCCTTATTCACCTTACTTCCCCACCCTTTACTACACCATCTCCGAGGATCATAATCTCTTACAAGATTCGTAGCCTACCGAAGGAAACCCCGTTTTGGTCAGCATTTGGTCTCTGGTTTGAATTTTCCCCTCTTCTCACAAGGGCAAACGGTCAAACTTGGGAACGATTTGGATCATCTCTATTCGAAGACACCATCTTTGTCTTCGTTGCTCATCGCAGGCCACACTCATATCAGTGGCATCTACCTAGTGACGATTCAGATCTGCTGAACGGCATTGGTGCCTGGGGAACAGTTTCTCAAAAAGGGGATGACACATTCGAGAGTTTATTGTTGATGGCCATGGACGACGCTTCTTTACAATAGCAAAGCTAGATAAGCCGCCAGGAAATCGACAAGTAACGAGAGTCCGTCATGCAGCATGGTTTGCATGAGAAGATGCCGTTTCGCCTTTTTGTTTCGTCATTGACACGGGAGGTGATATGAACGAGATCGGATTTTAAAAGTCCCGTATACTCCACAGCATTCCCGTCTTTATTGTCTTCCGGTCACTGCGGCTAGAAGTTCTTTCACAATAAAGATCAGATAATAATCTATCATAGCAATGCGACAACAATTAAGTGATACAGATTATGTTGGGTGTTTATGATACAAATGTGGTCGTGTTTCGCGCCCAAAGGAGAAAAAAAAGAACGGAAGGGGGTATCGTGTTTCCAGCCAGATGCCCCAATAATTCGTCAACATGCGTCATAAAAACCGTCGCGGAAGTGCTAATAATGTGCAAAATAATGGTCAGAACGGCGTTTCAAAGGCTGCTCATAGGCAGGGGGAGAATATGCGACAGGTCGTGGCCCCTTGCCGTGCAGAGTAACGATGTCGACCGGCTCGGCTAACAATGGAGCTGAATCTGACGAGAAGTTTGATATATCGAAGGGGCAGAGAACGACAGAATACTGCGTATTGTCAATATATAGGAACCGAGGTAACGAAGAGTGAACATACCGAAAGACTGTAATGGCCCATTGCAGACGTGGGACGTAAATCCTTAGCGAGTCGAATTTCACCCTCCATGTGTCTCGTGAAATGATCGCTTCTACCATCATGGGACGGCCACCAGATGGCTGCACCCAGATCCTCGTCTACATCGTTCCAAGCTACGTGCTGACGAGCAGATGAATTTGCATGATAATATCTCACTCGTCTCCGTAGATTGACAACGATGGAGCTCGGCATAGAGAATGCGTCAAGCGAGTTCTTGTCACTACCTTTCAGGGTCAGGTGTAAGGGAATCACGCTTCCTCTGGTGTAGGTCAGCTGAGAACATAGGAGTAAGAATCACCGTGTATTTGTTGTAGGGTTAGACATACCGGTTTGGCCAAGGACAACTATACCGATATCAGCAAATAGCCTTTAATATCTGTGATGATAACACTCACAATACATTGCACTTCTACCTGACGGGACTTGAACATGGTTCCACGAGCCGTGACAGGTGAGAGCGGTTTCCAGCCGTCTGGATCACTAGATGGACCAGGGAGTGGTGTGCTCTGTTGGTAAGCCAGCTGGCGCAGGAAAGAAAACGACCCAGGCCTAGTGTGCGGAACGAAGCCAAATGCTGTCTTTATTCTGTAGCAAACAATCAGAGAGAGCAACGAAATTAATGGATGATACCAACAGACTACTAGGCCGAAGTTTTCCCCGATTAATGACAACAGAAAAGTCGTACTGAACGCTGACTTTGGTGTGCCGCTCAAGGAACGTTTCTGGCAGGCGATAAAAGCATGCTTCACCGTCTGCGTTTGGAACGTTGACGGCCTTGGGAAGTGATATCGAGATGGGCCAAACACATTCACCCAAAAGCTTGCTGCCAGAAGCGCCCTCTGACGGCGATGGTACTCTGGATGATTCCGAAGATTTGGACCAGATCGGAAGCGTCTCCGAAAGAAAGGTAAACGCATCGTTCGCGTTGGCTCCAGTGATGATGCGCCCAGTCACCTAGGAGAGTATCGTCACCAGATCTAAGATATCCATCGTGGACAAGGACTTACAGTAGCTGTGATTTGATGGATAGAATCGCCCTTTTCTGCCTGTACTTCCAGCACAGCACGAATAGGCTCCTTCTCAAAGAACGTGGGTAACGATTGGGCTGATTTAGCGCTGCTGTACATCTTTAACGAAGCCCATGGCCGATTTTTGCCCTCGGTCAATTGAAATATGTGTTCCGTTGGCTCTCGACGGATGGCGGGAGGGTGTAGAGTATTACGACGGCTATAAGCGGGCAGTTCGTTGGACTCCGATACCAGACCGTGTCCTTCTGTGACTCTGCGATAGTTGGGCGGAGGACAGACGCAGTTCATTTTGGTTGTGGATCCATTCTGGCGAAGAAGAGGTTACTTATATCAGACTCGGCAGGACCCATGCGAAGAAGGCAAGAAGACAAGGACGTGGCCCAATTGTGGATGTCAGAAAGCTAATTATGGCTGTCCGTTTATGAGGTGGATGGCAATTGTTCTGAGAAGAGATGCGAGATAAACAGTCTGTTGTTTTAGGAACAAGGCCATCATTCCTAATTTGGTTGCTTCTTTATTGTTGTCTGTTCTTCCTCAGGCCATACGAACGTATACTGCATACAGGTCTACAAGAAAATTCGAGTTTCATAACGTCCAAGTCATCATATCAATTTCATCACTGCATCACTAACACCAGAAAGCCCAATTTATCATCATAGACGCCAACTGTAGGTATCGTGCTTACCAATCAAAGTCCACTAACTTCACTCTGCCCTCTTTCGTTACCATCACAGTGAGCATCCCGAACACAAAGCCGTATTGATGCAAAATACAAAGGCAATCTTCAAGGCGGGCTTTCACGCTTCCAGACCGATCACCGATCGTGCTTGCTGCCTTATCCATAATCTTGCCGTTGCTGAAGATCTTATTCTTTTCGTTGCTTAGTCTTGAGGAGTCTTCTAGTAGGTCATCTTATGATATTTGACTTGATGAACTAGGAGGCCGTATTGCAGGCACAAGGGAAAAAAGAGATAACATTCTGATTCATGTATGCAATTCCTGCACATGATGTCCCGGACGAAACACGCTCCTTCACGTCGTCCGCCACCCCTCGTCTTCATCGTAGTGCCAGAGGAGGTTGTCTCGCGCAAGTGTGTTACTGACAACTTCAAGTCACCTACCACGGCCGACGTTGAGAACGCGAAGAAAAAAAAGCTTCCAAAATGCGGCAAGGGTGATTATAGACATCACCTCTTCTTTCCGTTCGATGGCGTCCTGGGCAACGGATAACCGTAGGCATCCAACGAAGGTGACGAAGACCACCTTCCCTGATGCTCTTATAGTACGGGGTAGCCGTGATCGGCAAGGGAGGAGTAGATGAGTGGAAATGGTGAGATGTACCTCGACATGGGTGTACGAGGATCAAACGACGACGAGCTCATCCCCAGACGCATCCCTATACTCTCCACTTGTTCAAGAAAGAAGTCGATCAGCATTGGCAAGAGATGCTCCGTTTTGTCGGATGCCCTGCCCGGGTCTATGAGCATATTGGTGATACCCGGTTTATTCGGCCTTCGACAGGCCATCTCCCATCGGCTCATTCGTAGTGATTCCATCCAACTGGGGGCTCCTCTTGCATCTGTGATGACGACGTAGAACAGTCCCTCTCCCATGTGTTCGCCCAATGTCCAAAGTACGTCCGCCTTTGACGATTTCCAGCGCGTTCTTCGTCACGATCTTGACTATTTTCACACTGTTGAAATTTCTCCACGAAAATCACTCTGCGTAGTCTGCGCTCCTCTGAACCACCGCTGATCGCCAATTACCTAAATAGCTTTATGGCAGTGGATGTTACTTACCAGTTACTTAGTCGTTCTCCCTCTCTCTCTCCTGTATCTCAGTGTTCTGCAAAAAAAGTGGAATTGTGTGACATATGTGACTTGTGCTCCTTTCTTCTTGACGATCACATTCACCTACTGCGCACGCATACTCAAACGCTCAAACACTATTGATTGTTATGGTTGACCCAAGTGTCACTTTGTTTCAAAATGCTCAGAATTTCGCCATCACTGGTGGCCAAATAATAGCGGTGGGACGTGATTATGTATGCTAAATTTCGAAATTTAGCTATGCAGCGCACTAATAGAGCTGTGTTAGCATGTCCATGTCAACAATGCTTCTACTTCAGATCGAATTCCACCTCCACATCCTTTGCAGTCTCCCAGCGTCTTCTTTACAGGCCGTGACACTTATCTGCAAGCGTTGAAGGACTGCTTTTCGCCTGAACGTGTCAGTGGAAGGAAGAGGTTTCTTTTGTACGGAATGGGAGGCATTGGCAAGACTCAGATATGTCTCAAATTCATTGAAGAATATGGGGAAAAGTGGTTTGACCTTCTATTCTCTGCTCTGTTCTGTGTTTGACATTGAATCTATTAGGTTTTCGGACATATTTTGGATTGATGCTTCTTCGGAGCATACTATTGACCTCTGTCTCAGACAGATTGCCCAGAAACATAAGGTGGATTCTGCACCTTCAGCTGAATCTGCTTTGGAATGGATTTCGGGTAAAAGTGACTGGCTTATGGTGTTTGATAATGCAGATGGGGGATATCAAGTAGTTGCAAAGTTTGTTCCTGCTGGAAAGGAAGGGAACATATTAGTAACTAGCAGGGATAAGGTTTTGGAAAGGATCACTTCACCAACTCATTCCCTTGAGGTGATTGAGATGGGTGAAGAAGAAGCCATTGCCTTATTGCTGAATTCAGCTGCAATTGACAGCAACTCCGGCCAGAATGTTGCAATAGCAGCTCAAAAGCTTGTTGCATTACTGGGTTGCATTCCCCTTGCCATTGACCAGGCTGGGCATTATATGCACTCATGTGGCTGTGGACTTGATGATTATCTGGAGTTGTTTATCAAGCACCGAGCAAAACTGATGTCAGACAAGGAGTTCAAAGGTGCATCAAATTACAATTATTCTACATAT